>LOEQ01000771.1:55820-71794 GCA_001685075.1 Bramus lutescens | reverse complement strand
TTTGAGGTAAGAGTCTCTCATGTAGCCTTAAGGAAGACTCTGAACCTAATTTCCCTGCCTCTACTTCTTCCTCCATCTTAATAGGTTAACTTTCCAGCTTACCTATAATAAAATGGGTTTTTTAATATAAATATACCCAATTTCAGTCATTTAAACTTAATTAAAGCATCATTTGATTTAGATAGGCTACCATCTTGTTGAATTATAAAAATAAAAACTAAAGCACTCCCTTAAAGATTTACAGCAAAGGAAGGGAGAAAAATGGGAAAGATGATACACTATTTTAGAAAGTATGGATGTGGGAATCATAACCAATGAAAGGTGTCAGCAGTGTACCACACCACCTACAAACAAATAACAAATGTGGGCCTTTTAGAATATTTAGGCCCCTTGCATGGTGGTACATGCTTAAGCACTTGAGGGGACAGGGTGGCTGAGCTCCAGGTCAGCCTAGACTATGTATCAGCTTCCTAGCCTGCCAGGACTACATAACAAGACCCTGTCTCAAAAGAATAAATAAAAATAAAAACACTTTGATCCTTAACATAGATGTAGCTTTTAATTTCATTTAAGCCAAGAATGGTACACAAATCTGCAATCCCAATACTTGGCAGTTAGATGCAGATAAATTAGAAGTTGAAGGATTTCTTGGGCTATACAAAGAGTTTGATGATACCCTGAGCTAAAAAGGAAAAAAAAAATTCAGAGTAGCTATGCTGGTACACACTTACAAATGCAGTATTTAGGAGGAAGAGGCAGGAAGACTGCCACAAATATGAAGTCGGACTGGTCTATAGTGTAAATCAACATGGCCAGGGCTAGAGAGACCCTGAGTAGAAAATGAAAAGGAAGGAAGAGAAGGGGGTGGGAGTAAACAGATCAAAAAGGAACACTTCTTAGGAGAAATGGCTGACAGCAGATAGAAGGCTGGAACATGAAAATGAGGAAGACTATTAAAGATTATTAACAATGAATCAAGAGTATTCAACAACTAACCTGACCAAATTTAGACTAGACAAAAATTAGAAAGTCTGAAAAAGAATTAGTACAATAAAAACTGGAGAAATGGCTAGAATATCAAGAGCACTTTCTTGTCCTGGAGAGGACCAGAGTTTGGTTCCTAGCACCTTATCAGTCAGCTCACAACTTCCTGTCTAGCCCTAAGGGATCTGATAACCCTTTTTGGGATTAAATGGACACTCCCAGAAGCTTGGTATATGTTCTTGCTTACTCTCTTCTATTCTCCTCTTTTCTCTTTCCCTCTCACACACTTTCGTAAATAATTATGTATTTTTAAAAAGAGTACAATTGTTACATCAAATATGTAAGTCTATCAGTTCCTAATGAACATAATAAATAAGAAAACCAATAAAACAAATCATTTTGCCTGACAGTAGAAAAGCCACCTCACTACTTTGAAAATTGGTAAGCAAAATGACATAACTAGCCTTTTGTAATACTGAATATTAAACCCAGGATTTCACATACTAGGCAGGCAAGTCATTGAGCTACATTCCATTCCTAGCTTTTTTTTTTAATGACAGTGACAACAGATAACCAGCCTGTGAGAAGTCTATAGAATAAATGATCTAGTTTTTTATAGAGACTGTTAAACAAATGACAATCATGAGAGATGAAAGGGGAATGATAATTCAAAGACTTGAGATAAGTTGAGCACAGTGATACACGCTAACTGGAGGCTAAGACAGAAGCATCATCAGATTCAGGAAAGACAGGGCAACTGAAACAAGTTGCTAAATTGTTTCCTTTTTTTAAAAAAAATATAACTTACTTTTATCTATATTTATGCAAGTGTGTAAGTGTACATACACTTAGGATGAAAGACAAAGGGCTAACATAGACAGGAAACAGTATATGCTAATACTATGTGAGTTACAGACAAAGCAAAAGGCTAAAAGAGTCTTACCCACAGCTCCAAACATCAATGGCTGGTGTGTATCTCTCCTCTCCCAGTAGCAGTTCTGGAGGTCGATACCACAAAGTAATGACTTTGTTTGTGTAAGGGCGACTGAAACATAAAACCATCAGGTTGTAAATGTACAATGGCATTTGATGGAAAATGTGTAACTAAAAACCAATGGAAATAGCTGCCAATTGAAGATGAGATTGTTAAACCAATTCCAACATCAAATTAGCAGGTCAAAAGGAAGCTGTACAGAAGTGAAAGACAAAAGCACTTCTAGTCCAATTTGTGTTAACTTATTTCAGTGAAGGGCTGACTGAAGAATGCAGATAGTGTCTAAGATCTAGGTGGTACATGAGATTAGGTAGCACATGCCTTTAATGCCAGCAATCCACACACATGTGGAAGACACTTAGACATAAATGGACACAAATACACATGACACAACACAAACCTAACTTCAAAATGATCTGATACCACTTCAGTCAAGTGTGTGAAAGCAACCCATACAAGATTAAAAACAAATAGAGTCTTTTTAAAAAAAATGAACGAGACTGGGCATGATGGCTGACACCTTTAATTCTAACACTATGCCACTATGCAGACAGATGGCTGACACCTTTAATTCTAACATTATGCAACTATGCAGACAGAGGCAGGTGTGTATTTCTATGAGTTCTAGCACACTGAGTGCAACATAAGCAAATAAACAAAAACAAGCAAACAAAAGTATTTAGGTTGGAACAAATTCAAATACTTAACGAGTTTTAATAGTCACTATAATTTGTAGAATTTAAGTATCAAAAATTTACAAGGATTCTTCTCTAATTCCCACACAGTTTTGCTTTTTTTTCTTTTGAGATAGTACTCTTGCCATGTCAAAGTTGGCCTTAAATCATGAGATACAAATAAACCTTCCCATATGGAGTTTTAATGAATGCCTTACCTTTCTTCAGAGTTATATAGCCGAGCAAGTCCAAAATCTGCCAGTTTGATTTGCCCACTGTAAAACAAACAAACAGATTATTTTCATAAGAAACAACTCTCAAACTACATTTGGAAACATAAGTGCCAATTAAACCTAAAAGAATTATTTTAAAAACTTAATGCCTAATATTTCTAAAAGGTTATCCTCCCCATTTTAGCCTCTCCTCACAAAGTTTGTAATGCCTCATAAAATATATATGTGTGTGTATACACACACACACACATTATTGCATTTTTTAATTTGATTTCTAGCTTTTCATGTTCATTTTTACCATGGAGTCTACATACGTTAACCAGCTTGGTGTCCAACTACTAGACTTAAGCATCATTATCTCATCTCAACCCCGTCAAGAACTGTAACTATAGGTATGCATGTCCCACACCAGTTTTAATTATTTATTTCATTTTGTTTCTTTATTATTATTTTTAGACAAGAGTTTACCAAATAGCTTTGTCTGGCCTCAATCTCACTCTATAGACCATGTTAGCCTTGAACTCACTCAACAGAGGCCACCTCGTTATACTGAGATTAAAGGTGTGCACTGCCACCTTTAAATATTTATTTTATAGCAGACATCTGTGTCTAGAACCCGCTAAAGAAATAACCTAATAATGAAAGGGGTGGGGAGAAATGGTCTGTTCTAGACTAAGAGATAGTTAAGGCCAGGCATGATGGCACATTCTTCTAATCCTAGCATTAGAGGTAAGGGGTTCAGGTTCATGGCCAGCCTGGGCCTCAGGGTATGATCCTGTCTCAAAGCACCAATAACTGGAGATATATAGCTGAGTGGCAGAGAACATTCAAGGTACATGATGACTCAGGTAAGACAAAAATCGGATAGTACGGGCTAGAAAAATAGCTCTGCAGTTAAGAGCATTGACTGCTCTTCCAGAGGACCCAGGTTCAATAACAAGCACCCAAATGGTGGCTCACAACTGTCTGTGACTATAGTTTCAGAGGAGATGACACTCTTACACAGGCATACACACAAGCAAAACATGAATGTACACAAATAAATACATAATCAGAGGGTATAGGAAAGAGGGTATAGGAGGTGGTTCCCAAAAGTATGAGTAAGGGACAGACTATTGAAACAAGAAAAGTAATAGCAGCAAAACTTTACATTAAATCACCCACTATCATAAAGCGTCTGAACACCTTTATCCATTTGCCCAAAATACTCCTTCTTTACTATATGAAACAGAATCTCACTACATCATACAGTCTTGCCTTGAATTTAAGATAATCCTCTAGTTTTAGCATCCCAAATGTAGGGATTATAAACATGAACGACTTCACCTGGCTCATAACATTTTAAAGTTTGACTTATAAGTAAATAAAAAAGAAAAAAAAAGTAAAGGAATATTTATCTTCCATCAAGAAAAACGGGCTGGAGAGATGGCTCAGAGGTTAAGAACACTTACTGCTCTTCCAGAGGTCCTGAGTTCAATTCCCAGCAACCACAAGGTGGCTCACAACCATCTGTAACAGATATGGTGCCCTCTTCTGGTCTTCAGACAGAACATTGTATACATAATAAATAAATTATAAATGAAAAAAATCAAGAAAAACAGCCAGGTGGTGGTGCTGCCTGCCTCTAATCCTAGCATTCAGGAGGCAGAGGCAAGTGGATCTCTGTGAGTTCAAGACCAGCCCGATCTACAAAATGAGTTCCAGGACAGGTTTCGAAGCTACATAGAGAAAAACCTATCTCAAAACAAACAAACAAACAAAACAACAAAAAAGAAACAAAAAAAAACAACAACATAAACTCAATTTCTTGACTATTGCTATCCTGAGGCCCCAAGAAGAACCAAAATCAGGGTACAAAGAACCAAAAATTACATTTCAAGAGTATATCTATGGAAATTTTGCTATCCTTTGACATCACCAGCATTTGAGGGACTAAGGAAATATTTCTTCACTTGTTTGGTTATTGGGTTGGTTTTTTTTTTTTGCTTTTGTTTTTTTGTTTGTTGTTGAGACAGGGCTTCTCTGTGCTGCTCTCTCTATTCTGGAACTCGCTCTGTACACCAGGCTGGCCATAAATTCAGAGATTCACCTGTCTCTGCCTCCCAAGTGCAATGAAAGGTAATTATTAGTCTTTATTTCTAGGCAGGTATTAAAGGTGGCTATTAAGTCTTTATTTCTGTATGTATGCCATGGTGTGTGCGTGTAGGCCAGAGAACGACTTACAGGAGTCAGTTCACTCCTTCCACCCTGTGAACTCTCATCAGGCTTAGCAGCAAGTGCCATCTCACTGTCCCGTTTCTTTTTGTGATGCTGGGAACTGAATTTTGAACCTCATATATGATAGAGAAGAACTCTAAAACTATGCTATATTCCCAGCATATTCATTTATTACTTATTTAAAGATAAGGTCTTATGGCTCAAGCTATCCTGAAACTCTCATGTGGAAGTACTGCCAAATTTTGGCATAAACAAAAACTGCTATTATTTTATTTATTATATTCCAGTGACAGAAATAAAATAGATGCACATATAAATAGCAAAAAATCCTTTCTGAGACTGTGACTTTAAAATATCTTTTGAAATGATCTTCAAGTACTTAGCACCTTATTTTCCCGAAATTCAACTGTCTATCACAGTATATTTCCTTCCCTTGACAGTGTGTTAATGTCACCTCTGACCTTATACTTTGCAAATTTTCTTCTTAAGTATTATAATTTGCAATCTGCTATGTATGACTACTCCCTTTTTAAACATGACCATATTGCATTGACTGTTTTCTTTATTCCTGTCTCTTTGGCCATTTCTCTTGGATTGTACTTATTTTGTTATTTAGACAGGGTCTTATTATGTAGATAAACCTCTGCCACCAAGCCTGACTTAAAGATAGTCTTCTCCCCCCACCCCCAATAACTACCTTGTGCTTGTGCTAAATAACTGGAATATGTCCAACATACATAGCCATTCACAGAACCCTCAGAGCTAAGCCTGGAATGGTTGAAGAACAAATAAATACTTCTACTGATGGAAAAGACCTTGTCTTCTGTGGCACCCAATAACAATGAAGACGACTGAGTACAGAGCAAAGTGAGCAGGATTAGAAACTTGAAGGATCAAGTCGGCTTGTGGCTTCCCACATCTCAATTAGTAACCATGACGGACTTCAATTTAGTATGAAATTTCAATCTCTATGACTCTGGAAGTCAGGAACTAGTCAAAGGCGATACCACTAAAAAATATATAAAACAGAACTATAATTATTACTTGTTCCAAGATATCCTCTCAGGAAGAAGAAAATAAAATACTAAGTGCCAAAAAGCCTCAAACTGACAGCTATCATTAAATTTTCTTTTGTTGTATAGTTTAGGGCTATACTACTGAGCCACGGGTATAGCCAGCTATAATCCTACTTTACTCATTTTTTTTTCAGCCAGGTAGTGGTGATGCACACTTGTAGGCAGAGGCAGATAGACCTCTAAGTTTGAGGCCAGTCTGGTTTACAGAAAATTCCAAGACAAAACAATTCTATTTTTCCTTCTTAAATAATTTTTTTATATTTCTTTTCTTTTTTTTTTAAATATGCATTGGTGTTTTGCCTGTATGAGGATGTCAGATCTTGGAGTTTCAGACAGTTGTGAGCTGCCATGTGGGTGCTGGGAATTAAACCAGGGTACTGTGGAAGAGCAGCCAGTGTGCTTAACTGCTGAGCCAGTCAGCAATTGTTTCTTCACTGAGAGTCTTGCTATATATCCCTGGCTGGCCTGGAACTCACTACAGAAACCAGGATGGCCTTACCTCCTAAACATAAAACCTGTCCCTGCCTCCCAAGGGCTGGAATTAAAGGTGTTTACCACCACACTTACCTTTAGACAGATCTTTTTTATTTTAGACAAGGTCTCACTATGTACCTCTTGCTGTCCTGGAACTATGCACATCATGCTCATGCTGGTCTTGAACTCACAGAGATCATCTGCCTCTTCCACCCAAGTGCTGAGATTAAAGGCATGCACCACTATGCCCAGCAAGACAGTCTTACCAGTTACTAGGCAAACTCAAATATACAATTTTCCTGCTCCAGCCTTCCAAGTAGCTGAGACTACAGATGAACTATGAAATATGGATATAGAATATTTTGAGTTGCAGAGATAGGAAGAGAATGGATAAAACAACAACAACAACAAAAGCCTTTTTTCAAAATGGTGTCTTACTAAATTGTTTAAGCTGGCATCAAACTCCTGAATCTCTCACTTTTACTTTCCTACTAGCTGCGATTATAAGAATATAAACATAGTTCCAGCTTAAGAATAAATCTTTAGGGCTGGAGATCTGATGCCCTCTTCTGGCCTGCAGGCAGACACACAGACAGAATATTGTATACATAATAAATAAATATAAAAAAGAATAAATCTTTATACGTCTTGCTTCCCTCAAAATAAAGGCATTAAAGTATAATTTAAAGTAGTGCTTTATAAAGACATCTTGAATGCCCCTGTCCCGAACTGCAGATAACAGGAACCTCTTCAGTAGGATATACATAATCATAAACCTTTTCCTAGTAACAATTTAGATTCACCTTTCACCATAATTGCCTTACTTCATGCTCTAGTAATAATGTTTATAATTATGTTTATAGTTTTCTAAACATAATACACCATTTAAGTTTTTTTCTTTTTTTAAGTTAAGAGTCTCAGTTTCAGTCTGGCCATGAAACTGCTATGTGGTGCTACAAATCAAACTCAGGTCTTGGTTCACACTGGCACTACCAATTGAGCTCTATTCCCACTCTACTTTCAAATCCTCAGTCTTCCTTCTTTAGCTTCTACAGTGCTGGTATTGCAGCCATGCTCTCTTTCATGTGCTTTTATATAAGCAATGTCAGAGATTTTGGTTCTTAATTGTCAATCTTTCTGATAATTTCTATTTATTCCTCAAAGCTGCATCTTTTCAGGTGATTCTAAATTAAACAAACAAGCATGGTCTGTTAAGGCAGTGTATGCCTTTAATCCCAGCACTTGGGAGGCTGAGAAAGAGAATCATAGTTAAAAACCACCTGTGGTACATACTGAGACTCTGTCTAAAAATTCTTACCGAATTGAAAAAATAAATTGTTTAGCTCTACTCCTAAACTCTGCACAGTGTAAACTACCAGGCTTTTAGTGTTAAAATTTGGACAATCTCAGGCAATCCCACACAGCTGCTTATTCCACCTCTTACCACAACCATAACCAACCTGTGAGTGTGAGTTTGTGTGTGTGTGTGAGAGTGTGTTTGTGTGTGTGTTGGCTGTGTGTGTGTGTGAGAGAGAGAGAGAGGGAGAGTGTGTGTGTGTGTGTTGAGGCAAGGTCTTCCTCTAAAAGAAGTACTGACAAAGTCAGTTGGCAGGAGAGGGACGTTTCTTCCCACTAAAGGAGGATACTAAGAACCAAATATATATTTAAGTTTTCTCTGGATAACAGCACTATTTTTAATTATATGGTATATTCTCTAGTAGATTAATACTCTAGAATGTTGGCAATTAAAGAATATTTGCAATCCAATTTTATTAATTCTAACATTACATCAGGAAAGATGATACAAGAGAGAGGATAAGAGGAGAGAGAGACAACAATAAATGAACACATTCAACATGTATAACAAGTAAAAAAAATTGCATTGCTTATATCCTAATTATCTAGACAAAATCCAAAAGAAAGGGAAAACTGATTAGCCTCATTTGGTTATTATGTTACCTGTTATTCAGCAAAATGTTAGAACATTTAATATCCCGATGGAGGAAATTCTTTTTGTGACAGTAATCCAATCCTTCCATTAGCTGTTTCATGAATGACTTGATATGGTCCTCAGAAAAGTGCACCAAACCTGATTCTAGTAGTCCCATTAAGTCATGGTCCATATATTCAAATACAAGGTAAAAGGCACCTATATAACATGAAAAAAAATTTTTTTTTAAAGTTGAAATAACAATTCCCAAATTTGAATATAAATGAGGTTAACTAGAGTCTCTCTGGAACAACCGATTTTATAGATGAATGACCTAAAAATTAGACTAATAAAATAATTTTCCTTTTCTAAGGATAAATAACACTATTGGAATAATCAAATATTATTTGTAATATAATTTATACTAAATAAGTAATAAATCAATAAATTTTGATTCCCACACTACCTATATGTGAATTATTTACATTTTAAGAGAACTTAATATGCACCACATCCATGCATGAATCATGCATAGGACAGAAGATGGTACTGAATCCACTGGAACTAAAGTTACAGATAGTTGTAAACTGACATGTGAGTGTTGGTAAGCAAATAAGGGTCTTTTGAATCATCTTTTCCAACTCTCCTCTTTCTACTCCCTTTTTTGAAACAGTATCTTACTATATACGTAGCCCTGGCTGGCCTGGAGTGACTATGCAGGTTGGCTTCTGACTCCGGACCACAATTCACAATTGCTTCTAATTGCAGCTCCAGAAGATATGATGTCTTCTGAACTCAATGGCACCCACACACATGTGCTATAAACTCAGACTAACACATAAATTCAGAAACGGGTAAAAGTAGTAAGAAACACACTAAAAATAGCTGTAAGGAATTTGGAATTTATACCAATGTTGTAAACGTGGAATTCTAGTCCTACAGGCTGAGGCTGTAGTTTAATTGGGAGAGTGTTTGCCAAGCATGCATAAAATCCTGGGTTTGTATTATGTTTTTGTTTTCCAACAGGGCTGGCATGGAACCTACACTGCAGATATGTAGATATGTAGACTAGGCTGGCTCCCAAACTGCCTAAACCTCCCAAATGCTCAGATAAAGGCACACACCACTATACCTAGCAAAACTCTGGGTTTGAGTCCAATACCTCATAAATCATGTGTGGTAGAGAAATTAAAGGTCACCCTTAACTACACAGTTACAGAGCAGCCTGAGCATTTTGAAACCTTAGCAAAACACAACAAAATCCTCCAGGTTTACAATTCTGCTCACTAGTACCATAAAAACAAAAAAAATCCAACCCAAGGTATCAAGTGTAACTAGGCAAGTGATCCATAATTTAGCTACATCCTCAGTAAAAGGCAGGGATTCTTAATATATAGGGTAGACTTCAAGAACTCTCTCACATTTCCCAAATGGTATGCATTTATTTTTTAAAGAGATAGAATGTTTTTGTGTAAGTGTGCACGTCCACACAGTATGTGCACAATGACACCCTGGCTCACATGTACACATGGTATCAAGGGTAAAGGTTGACTCTGGGTTACTGTCCTCTTCTATCATTCTCCACCTTATTTTTTGAGACAGTCTCACACTAAACTTACTGTTTTGGCTAGAGAGACTTGGCAGTGAGTCCCTGAGATTCATTTGTTTCTCTGACTTACAAAATGCAGGATCAGAGACATGCACTGTTCTGCTCAGCTTGGGTCTTCATGATTCCATGGCAAGCACTTATCCACTAAGAGAGCTCCTCACCCCTTTGCATTTCTTTTTTCCTTTCTTCATTTTTTTTGGGGGGGGGTGGCAGATGAACAGAATGAGGACACAAACATTCTCAGTTTCCCAAACATTTTCAAACAGTTCAAAGTTCCAATAAAGAAAAATGGTATTAAAGGATTACCTTGGAGAAGACTAAGCTAAGACCTGGTAATGCTAGAAAAACAGATATGGGATAGAGAGATAGTGCAGAGAACTGGTTGCTCTACCAGAGGACCAGGAATTCATATCTAAGATTCAAACTGCACCTTACAAGCATCTTTGATTTTTCTTAGAAAGAACTAGATATATGGCTCAGCTATGGGTTTTTGTGTTATTATATGTATCTATGTGATGGTATGTACTACTGATTAAGAGTGTGCAGGAGGCCAGAAGAGGATGTCAGATTACCCTGGGGTTGAGGTTACCAATGGTCCCAGGCCAGTCTGGTCTACAGAATGAGTTCCAGGACACTCAGAACTGTTACAAAGAAAACCCCTGTTTCAAAAAAGCAACAAAAGAGGCTGGAAAGATGGCTCAGAGGTTAAGAGCACTGGCTGCTCTTCCAGAAGTCTTGAGTTCAACTCCCAGCAACCACATGATGGTTCACAACATCTATAATGAGATCTGGTGCCCTCTTCTGATGTGTATGTGTTAACAGAACACTGTATACATAATAAGTAAATAAATCTTTAAAAAAAAAGAAACAAAAACTTAGATGTTTAATTATTTGTGAACAGCATAAACTGTAATTACACAAACATAAATGATGATGTTCATTACATACCGTGATAACAGTCACACACATACACTTAGTTGTAGAGTGTATGACTAGGTTCAATGTTGGGGAATATATGCTAGGATGGCTTCAAATTAAGGCTATATAAATTTTTACTGTATTACTTAAAATCAATCTAAAACTACTATAAAAATCAGTTGACTAAGTAATTTTATCTTACATACTACCTTGATACATACTCATAAAGAAAGTTTGGGGGGAGCTGGAGATGGCTCAGAGGTTAAGAGAACTGGCTTCACTTCCAAAGGTCCTGAGTTCAATTCCCAGCAACCACATGGTGGCTCACAACCATCTATAATGAAATATGCTGCCTTCTTCTGGCTTGCAGGGACATATGCAGGCAGACCACTGTATACTTAATAAATAAATCTTAAAAAAAAATGAAAAGAATGTTTAGGGGGCTAGAGAGGTGGCTCAGCTGTTAACAAGCACTGGCTGTTCTTTGAGAGAATCCAGGTTTGATTCCCAAAACCCACATGCCTGTAATCCCAGTTCCAGGGGATCTAATGTCTAGTCTCTGTGGGCACCATGCACACATGTGGTATACATATGTATGTGCAGACAAAGCACCGATACTCATAAATTAATTGTTTTTTAAATGCATGTTTTGTTTAGTTGGTTTATGAAACAGAGTTTTTCTGTATAGCCCTGGCTGTCTTGGAAATTCACTCTGTATACCAGGCTGGCCTTGAATTCACATACATCTGCCTGCCTCTGCCTCTCAAGTGCTGAGATTAAAGGCAGGCACCACCATTACCTGGCCTAAAAATGTATATTTTATTAAACAATGCTATTTAGCAAAATCAAACAAAAACCACTCTTTTAAAAAAAGATTAAGTCTTTATATATTATCCTAGGTTGGACTCAAAAATATTTCATAGACTTAGTTGACTTTGAACCTGTGATCCTTGGCCCAGCCTCCAGTTATGATTATAGTAATATAACTCCATACCTAGCTTAATCTGCTAATACATATTTTAGGTCAACTGCAGGTGGCATTCACTGTCTTTTTCTTGTTAATTATTTTGTTCGTATGTGTGTGGCATGCATGGGAAGGTCAAAAAAAAGAAAATTAGGAATTGGTTCATGTCACCTGTGGGATCTATCTAGGTTGTCAATCCTGAAAGAAAGAACCTCCACCTGCTGAGCCATATGGACAGTCCCAACTTGGTTTTTGGGAACAGGGTCTCTTGCTTTATTTAATTCACCAAGTCAATGGGATGACTGACCAGCCAGTGCCAATGACTTGCCCATTTGCTTTCCTGGCACTGGTATTTCATGTGTACTCCGCCATGCCTAAATTTTCTGTGTGATGTTTAGGAATTTAATTCAGGTCCTCATAATGAGGGAGCTATCTCTTAAAGCCCTCATCTGCAATCACCTTAACTCATATTACCCCCAAAAAAATTAATTAAAAGAAAGTAAGATTTGGGACTAAAAGGAAGGATCAGCAGTTAAGAGCACTTGCTGTTATTACAGAGGATCCAGATTTTATTCCAGCACCCATTCTGTTACTCACAACTGTCGATAACGTTAGTTATAGGTCCTCCACCAGTAATAGATGTGTAAAATGCAGACATGCATTTTAGGCAAAACATCCACACACATAAAATAGAAATAAAACAAGTTTACAAAAACAAACACTTGGAGATAGAAACAGGTGGAACCCTGTGAGCTTGAGGTTAAACTGGTCTACAAAGAGTTCCAGAACATCCAGAGTTTTGTAGGAAAACCCTGTGTTGAAAAGTAATCAAATAGGCGTTGGAGGGAAGGGAGTGGAGCAAAACTCTGGGGCTGGAGAGATGACTCAGGAGCACTTATGGTTCTTGCAGAAGACCTGAGTTCAATGTCCAGCATCCACATGGTGGCTCACAATCACTTATACCTCCAGTTCCAGGGGATCTGACAACAACTCTGACTTCTGTGGCCACTGCACACATATGGCATGCACATATACATGCAAACATTTGTACACATAAATAAATCTTAGGAAAAAAAAGAAAGAAGTAAGGCTGAGGTCAACCTGTCAAAAAAAATTTGACACTGGTAGAACTACACATGGCAGCACATCACTTTAATCCCAGCACTTGGAAGATAGAGGCATGAGGGTAATAAGTTCAATGTCATCCTTACCTATATAGAAAGCTTGAAGCTAGCCTAGCTTCGTGAGACAATATCCTAAAAAGTTCACAGAATGGTAAGCAAGCTAAGAAAGGAAAAATAAAATTGTGTGGTAGTATAAAACTATAATCACATTATTTGGCAGGCTGTTGAACGAAGAAGTTAACAAGAAATTGGAGACCAGCCTAGACTACATAAGACCCTGTCTTAAAAAAACAAAATAGGAGCTGGAGAGATAGTCAAGCCTTTAAGAGCACATAACGCTCTTGCAGAGGACCAGAGTTTGGTTCCCAGTAACAACGTGTGGCTTACAACCTCCTACAACTCCAGCTGAAGGAGATCCAGCCTGATCTATACTATATAGCAAGTTCCAGAACATACAGGTCACTACTTAGACAGCGAGACCTTGTCTGTAAAAGTAAATAAATAAAGAAAGAAACAGAAGCTGTATGGTTTAGTAAATAAGAACACTTGTAGCTCTTGCAAGGGATCTTTATTCAATTCTAAAAATCCATATGGCTGCTTACAACCATTGGTAACCCGTTTCAGGACATCTAGTGCCTCTTCTGGCCTCTGCGCAGACAAAAGCATTTATACAGATAAAAATACAGTAGGCTCAAAGCACTGGCTGCTCTTCCAGAGGTCCCGAGTTCAATTCCCAGCAACTACATGGTGGCTCACAACCATCTAAAATGAGATCTGGCACCCTCTTCTGGCCTGAAGGCACACATGCAGACAGAACACTGTACACATAATAAATAAATCTTTTAAAAAAATACATTTGGGAGTCAGAGGAAAGTAGATACCTAAGTTCATGTTTGAAGATAGTAAAGTGTACATACAGAAATTTCCAGAGGAGTCAGGGTTACAAGAAGACCCTGTCTCAAAAATAAATAAATGCTGGTCTTATCTTTAATCTCAGATTTCTGGAGGCGGAGTCAGGCAGAACTCTTGAGTTCAAGGCTAGCCTGGTCTACTTAGTGAGTTACAGAATGGTTAGTACTATGTAGAAACCCTGTCAACTCTCCCTGTCTACCCCCAAAAATTCAAATAAATGGAGATAGAGAGATGGCTCTATAGTTAAGAGCAGTTTTTGTTTTTGCAGGCACATGTGTGCTTGCAGATAAAACCTCATACACATGAAATTAAAGATGCAGAAATTTCTACTGTTACCTTTGTCTTTCTTGAAATCCAGTGCATCTTGTTTGTCTGTAACAATTTCCTTCATGTTAACAACACTTCGATGTACTAACTGACGAAGGATTTTGATCTCTCGGATGGCTGTGATTGGGAAGCCCTCTTTCTCATTATCTAGACGAACCTTCTTCAGAGCTACTAGTTCTCCTGCAAAAATATAAGTCGACTGTCACTATAATCAACTGCGGTTCTTAGTCATTGTCATGAACCAGTATTCAGACGTACGCATTTTTGTAGTTTTTACATAAAACCTCTATGTTACCCTTCTTTTCTTTAGGAGGCTGAGATTGAGCTTTGAGTCTATGGTAAGAATGCCTTCTAACATCAGGCTATACAACCAGCCTTATTCCTATCTTCATGCTGATACATAATCTCATTCTTTTCCTACCTCTCTTTCTCATTTCTGAGACAAGGTTTTGCTAAGTAGACCTAGCTATCTCCAACTTAAATTTCTACCTCTGCTTCCCCAGCGATATCAAATGGTAGAAGAAAACAGACTCCCTGCCGTGTACTGTGATACAAATATAACCAAAGCCAGAAACAGACACATGTATGTGTACTTGCTAAATAAATAAAATACAGGGCTGGAAAGATGGCTCAGTGGTTAGGAACATTGGCTGCTCTTCCAAAGGACCCAAGTTCAGTTCCCAGCATCCACATGGCAGCTCACAATTATCTGTAGCTCCAGTTCTAGGGGATCTGGCACCTTCACACCAATGGACATAAAAGTTAAATCAGTTATATATAAAAATAAATAAATAAAATACATTCCCCACAAAATAACACACAAAAATTTCCAGAAAATAAACAATTTATAATATACAACAAAGAAGGCTGGGATTATAGCTTTTTTGATAGACTGCTTGTGTAAACCCTAAATTCAAATTCTAGGACCAAAACCCACTATAAAACAAAAAACAAAAACTATCACAAAGTCAAATCAATATTCAGAATAGACAACAAATGCAGAGAATTTAAAATTTTAGCTTGTAATGGTGAAAATCAAATCCAGAACCTCACAAATGTATGCAAACCGTCTACCACTGAACTAGCTCAAAAGGAAAACTTTAATAAAAAAGTACCATACCCAGTCAGCTCTCTGTATTTTGTATGTCACTCATGGAATCAAACTACTATAGACTAAAAGCATTTCCATCTGGAAGAAGATATTGTTTGAACTAGACATGTTCAAAATCATTTTCTTTGTCATTAATCCTTGAATGATAATAATGTTTATTCATAATTTGCTTTTATTGGTAACAAATATTCTATAGATAATTTAATTATACAGGAAAATGGGCAGAGGTTACATGCAAATATTAGGCTATTTTATGTAAAGGACTTAGTACAAGGAGGTCCTAGAGTAAAGAGAAACTAAGAATTGACAACACTATTTTTTTTTTGGAACATTTTAATCTACTTAATAATTAAAGAACAAATTAAAATCTAAAACTTGCCGGGCGGTGGTGGCGCACGCCTTTAATCCCAGCACTCGGGAGGCAGAG
>LOEQ01000771.1:39287-51888 GCA_001685075.1 Bramus lutescens | reverse complement strand
TCCAAAGGTCCTGAGTTCAATTCCCGGCAACCACATGGTGGCTCACAACCATCCCTCTTCTGGCCTGCAAACATACACACAATAAAGTAAATTCACGAAAGCTTCCTATTTAGAATACTCCAAGTAAAGAAGATGAGCATTCATCAGAATCTACAGTCAGATTTTCCTAACATACAAGTTTATTAGCAAAAAATGAGAAAGGAATATAAGCTTTCAAAATTTTTGTAATTTTCAAATATATAAAGAAGGAAAATTATAATTCTACAAACACTGTCCTGCAGGCATGGAGGCTGAACACTGTGTACATAATAAATAAATAAATAAATCTTTAAAAAAGAAAAATCTTGCTTCAGTAAATTTCAATATACTAAAAACCTAGAAAAAATGAGGACCCATAAAATTCCAAATTTAACAAACACTACAGCTTTTGCTATAAGGCACTAAATTTGCAAAGTATGGAGAGAGAGCCTGACATAAAGAGATGTTATTTGCCAAAATAGTTACTAGGAAATACTGATATACACACTCTGTATGTATAGTTTGTGGTTTCTCATTCACCTTTTGTTTTAGTTTTTCTGTTTTTTTCAAGACATGGTTTCTATGTAGCTTTGGAGCCTGTCCTGGAACTAACTCTTGTAGACCAGGCAGGCCTTGAACTCACAGAGATCTGCCTGCCTCTGCCTCCCCAGTGCTGGAATTAAAGGCGTGTGCCACCACCACCTGGCTCATTCACCATTTTTTAAAGGTTCACCTGTGAAGATTAGGTTGCTGTAATTCTTGTATATAAGAAACAGTTGACCTGGTCAGACAGTGGTGGCAAACGCCTTTAATCCCAGCTCTAAGAAGGCAGAGAAGGGGAGGGCATCTCTGTGAGTTCAAGGCCATCTTGCACCATAAAGCAAGTTCCAGGATAGCTAGGGCAACACGGAGAAACCCTGTCTTAAAANCTGCCTGCCTCTGCCTCCCCAGTGCTGGAATTAAAGGCGTGTGCCACCACCACCTGGCTCATTCACCATTTTTTAAAGGTTCACCTGTGAAGATTAGGTTGCTGTAATTCTTGTATATAAGAAACAGTTGACCTGGTCAGACAGTGGTGGCAAACGCCTTTAATCCCAGCTCTAAGAAGGCAGAGAAGGGGAGGGCATCTCTGTGAGTTCAAGGCCATCTTGCACCATAAAGCAAGTTCCAGGATAGCTAGGGCAACACGGAGAAACCCTGTCTTAAAANNNNAAAAAAACCTTAATTTTTACTCAAATTTTACAATCCTGAAATATCTGGTGATGAAATTTAAATTAACCTGAAGATACAATGTAAACGTTTCTCATTTCTCACCTGGCTTGTTGGCACATGCACACAAGAGGCAGAAGCAAGTAAGTCTAAAATTAAAATTTAGTCCAGTCAGGCACTACATAGTGCCTATCTTCTTTGATTGTTTGTTTGTTGTGTTGCTTTTTTTTTTTGGTTGTTCCTTTGTTTTTGTTGGGACAGGGTCTCTCTACATAGTTCTCACTGTCCTGGAATTCAGGATGTAAGAAATTATAGAGCTTAACCTACCTCTGCCTCTCTAGCTCAAATTAAAGGCAAGAGCCACTGCACCCAGGTGTTTCTTTGGTTTTGAGGGGTTTTTTTGTTTGTTAGGTTTTATGGTTTTTTGAGACAAGGTTTCTTTAACAGTTCTGGCTGTCCTGGAACTCAAGCTGGCCTCAAACTCACAGAGATCCGCCTGCCTCTGCCTCCCGAGTGCTGAGACTAAAGGCGTGCGGCCACCACTGCCCAGCCATTTCCTACCCTTAATAACTTATGAACAGTATAATTATCAAACAAAATAATGACACTTGGTTGGGCATAGTGCCCTTCATTTTTAATCCCAGTATTCTGGAGTTAGAGACATATGGATCCCAGCATTCTGTAGGCAGAGTCAGGTAGATTGCTATGAGTTCTAGGTCAGCCAGGGCTCCATAGTGAGACTTTGTCTCTAAAACAAAACAAAACAAAACAAGACAGAACTAGCTTTGGTGGTGAATGCTTGTATTCCTAGCACATGGGCAGCTAAGAAGGAAGATGGCTGAAGCTCAGGAGTTTCAGAACATACTAGACAACAAAGCAAGACTCAAATAGCAAAACATTCTCTTCACTCTCCCACCCCTTCCACCATTCATTACTACTCTAGAACATTTTTAAGGTGCAAAGGGTAAGTCTGAAAAAAGATAGATTTTAAGAATTAAAAACACTCAACAGGACTAGAGAAATAGTTTTGTCAGTTATGTGTTTGCTGCCAAAGCATGAGGACTTGAGTTTGAGCCTTAACATCCACATAAAAAGATGAGCCTAGTTACACAGTCTTGTAATTAAAGCATAGGAAGTTGGAAACAGGGAAATTAAAAGGCTGGAGATTTTAAGTGATTAAGAGCACTTGTTGCTCTTCCAGAGTACAGAGTTCAATTCCCAGCACCTGCATGGTGGCTTAGAACCACCCATTCCAAGGGATCTGCATCTTACAATGCACGTACAAATATGCAGGCAAAACACTTATAATTCAAATTTTAAAAAATATTTAAGACAGGATTTAAATAGACCTGGCTATCCTGGGATTCAATATGTAGACCAAACTGGCCTCCAATTCAGAGATCTACCTGCTTCTGCTTCCCAAGTATCAGTATTAATGGCCCACTCCCAGCTAGATTAAATATATTTATAAATTAAAACAAAACAAAAACAAGGTGAGTGACTCCTGAGGAACAATACCCAAGACTGACTTTAGGCCTCTGCATGACTGCACTTACATATACTCATGCACCCACACACAGAATCATCACTTAAATTACTGATGTCAAACTACTGATATCAGAAAAAGATGAAAATAGGTTTGCAATTTAAAATAAATGGCACTCATTTTTCTATTTACAATGAAGTCTACAACAGTAAATGCAACTCATCTCCTAGAAAATAAGAGGGTAAGATCTCAAACACCAGTAAGACTATAGACTTCTATATGGCTAATGCATATCTGTTTGGAGGTCTTGTTCAGCTAGTATGGCCAATAGATTGAAAAAAAAAAAACCAACTTTCATAATGTCATTTATAAGATTAACACTTCGAGGGCTGGAGAGATGGCTTAGCAGTTAAGGCCACTGACTCTTCCAGAGGACCTGGTTCAATTCCTAGCACCCTCATAGAAGCTCACAACTGTCTGTAACCCCAGCAGTTCCAAAGAATCTGATACTTTCACACCAATTGACATAAAGTTTAAAAAAAAATGCATGCTTCATAATCATTTCAGTAATCAACACTAAAATACTAATTAAAATTTAAGATCATCCCATTGTAAGTTATAGTCTAATTAGCAAAGATTCTACATACTGCTTTTTTTAACTATAGGATAAGTGATCTTTATAAATTATATCAACCACCAGAGGTGGTAGTGTATGCCTTTAATCCCAGCACTCAGTAGGCAGAGGCAAGAGGATCTCTGTGACTTAAAGGCCAGCCTGGTCAAGTTCCAGGACAGTCAAGGCCATTACACAGAGAAAACCCTCTCTCAAGGAACAAGCAAGCAAGCAAAAAGTATCAATCTACAAATTCTTTATAGATACTAAAATTAAAATATTACAAAAAGAAAACAGGGGTATTAAGATAGCTGTGTGGGTAAAGATGTATGTTTGTCATGAAACCCTCCTGACCTGAGCTCCATTTGGAACCTACGTAAAGAACAAAGGTAAGAACCAACTCCACAAAGTGGCCCTCTGATTTCCACATGTACAACATGGTACACACACACACACACACACACACACAACAAACTTTTTAAAAATTTATTTATTATGTATACAATGTTTTGTCTGCATGTATGCCTGCAGGCCAGAAAAGGGCACCAGATCTCATTACAGATGGTTATGAGCCACCAAGTGGAAATTGAACTCAGGAACTCTGGAAGAACAGCCAGTAATCTTAATCGCTGAACCACCTCTCCAGCCCCCCAATAAACTTTTTAAAATAAAATAAAGATATGGCGGAGAAATATGGTTATGTAAGACATGAGCTATCAGGGTGCCTTCTGTACTCCAATGCACACATGTGCACACACACATAAATTTAAAAAAAAATGTACACTTAGACCTGGAAAAATGGCTCATGGGTTTAAGAGTGATTATTGCTCTTCCAGAGGAACTGGTTTGGTTCTTAGTACTCACATGGCAGCTCACCAACACTTATAACTACAGTCCTAAGAGATCCAATAACCTCTGGCCTACATTGCCCTGCATTCATGTGGTATACATAAATTCATACAGAATCTCACACAGGCATATAAACAAAAAAAATACTCAAATTAAGTAAAAGTGGGGCTGGAGAGATATAATTAAGAGCAGTAATTTAGAGTAATTAACTACTACTCTTATAGAGACTTGAGTGCAGTTCCCAGCACCCTTATGGTAGCTTGGAACCATCCATACTCTTATTACAAAGGTTCTATCATCATCTTCTGACCACACACAGTCACAGTACACATACATATATAGAGACAAAATAGTCATACAAGCACACACACACACACATAAAATCTAATTTTTGTGAGGCATAGTGATGCATATCTATAACTCCAGCATTCAGGAGATTGAGGCAGGACTGCTGTGAGCTTAAGGTTACCTGAGACTACACAGCGAGCATAACACGACCCTATCGCTGCACAACCCCAAAAGGTACCCATCAAGATAATTCAGCAGGTAAAGGCACTTGCCATCAAGCCTGATGCTGGATACACAGGACAAAAGAGAACCGACTCTCACCAAATTTTCCTCTGGTCTCCACACTGAGGCACATTATACACACTTACACACTTGAAAATAAACAATGTAATTTTTTTTAAATGAAAAGAAAAAACCCACAAAGTTTTAATTCTCTAGTCTAAAGCAAAACAAAATGGATTGTTTTCCACTAAAAAACAAAAAAGCAATTCCTAACAATAAAGGCATCCTGAAAAGATATGCAGTCTAATAGCTTCAATAAAATTTAAATAGAAAATACATTATAGATCAAGAAGACTGACTTCTTCCATTCTATTATGGGACTTACCTATCCATATCATCATCTCCAGGTAACAAGGGAGGGAGGGGCAAAGGCGGCAATGTTGAAGTTTTCAGATGTGGAATAGCAGCTGTTACAGATACTTGAGTCTTTACAGAAACCTGTACAGGGGGCTGAGAATTTGTCTGAGAGCACAGAGTAGATGTCCTTGGGTGAGGAGAAGAGGGCAAAGTTGAAGCACTAGAAACAGGAGCTTGACTAGATGGTGATTGGGGAGGAGGCAGAGGTGGCTGCAGTGGAATAGCTGGTAGTGGAGGCAAAGGTGGCAAAGGGGGTGCCTGAGGTGGAGGGGTAGTAGATGGTAAAGGGGGTGGAGAAGTAATTGTGGGGAGAGGTGGAAGGGCCTCCTTTTCTGATGTCTCTGTCTCCTTAGAAGTAACAATCGCCTCCTTCAGTGCTACAGGTTTAGAGTCTTTTACTCCCTGAGCTTTCAAATCCTTTTTCAAATCCTTAAGAACAGGATGCTTCTGCAGGTTCTCATCCAATTTAACTTTCCCTGCATCTAAACAATTTTTTACCTCTGTGTTTGAATGTGCTACATTGATCAGTTCAGTATCTGGGATAGATTTTTCTGACTTTATACCTCTGGGTAACTTTTTAGACTCTAACCCTGACTCCTTCATTTCAACTTTATCTTTTTTAGTCAGAGTGATGGGTGAACCCTTGGAATCTTTTCCATCCATTTTTGCTGCTGCTGCAGCAGCTGCTCTTTCCTTCTTTTTTCTACTGAGTTCAGCTCCCAGGCTGGAATTCAATGGAAGCCTGACAGGTGAGATACTGGAATGACGGCTGTGTGATCCGGATCTCTTCTTTTTACTATGAGAAGATGAGTGTCTCGAATACGCAGGACTTCTGCTTCTGGACTTCATGGATTTCCTACTGAAAAAAGAAAAAAGGCAGTTTGAAATAGGCAATAAACAGATATAAAGAAGACAATAGGTCAGCAAAACAGGGTCTAGATCTGTAAATTTGATCCCATTCTGAGTTATCAATTTTTAAAGAAGATTAAAAGCAGACATGGTGGCACAGTCCTTTAATCCTAGCACTTGAAAGGCAGAAGCATAAGAACATCTGGGTTCAAAGACAAGCTTACCATCTCAAAAAAAAAAATGCAGGGGAGAAATGGGGTTAGGAGAGACTGACTCAGTGATTAAGAACACTGGTTACTCTTACGAGGTCTGGGGTTCTAATCCCAAAGCCCACATGGTGTTTAATTAACTGTTACTCTAGTTCCAGGTGATTCAACTCCCTTTATTGTCTCCCAGATCACTGAAAGTACATGGTACACAGACATACAGTCAAACAATCCATACATATAAAATAAAAATAATTATAAACCAAGTTGGGCATTGGGGTACATGCCTTTACCCCCAGCACTTGGGAGACACAGGCTGGTGGATGGATCTCTGTGAGTCCAAGGCCATCTTAGTCTACAGAGTGAATTCCAGGACAGCCATAGTTACATATTGAGACCCCCATCTCAGAAAACATACACAAATAGACACACAGAGAGAAAGAGGTTCAAAGTTGGCACTACAGAAAAGGATTGGCCAGGTGGTGGCGCACACCTTTATTCTCAGCACTTCAGAAGCAGAGGCAGGCATATATACGCAAGTTTGAGACCAGCCTGGTCTACAGACTGCGGTCCAGGACAGCTAGAGGTACACAAAGAAACCCCCTCTTGAAAAGTAAAAAAGAAAAGGGTCAGTGGTTAAACGTATTTCCCAACATCTACTTGGTAGTTCAAATCATCCAACAGTCACATATTTCCTTGAACACCAGGCATGCACATGGTACACATACATACATGCATGCAAACAAACATAAAATTTTAAAGATTTAAAAAAGAAAAAAATCAGAGTCATCCTCTATTATACAGCAAACTCAAAACCAGCCTGGGCTACTTGAGACTATTATCTAAAAACAAAACAGGAAATTCAGAGATTCTAAATCATGCATGAATATACATTTGAATTAAGTAAAACTAAAAATTCATTTGGCTAGGACTTGGCTCCTATTTGTAATCTCGTCTTGGGAGGCAGAAGCAGGAGGATCTAAGTTTAAAGCAAACCTAGTCTACAAGAGCTAGGACAGACAAGGCTAACAAAGAAACCCTGTCTTGAAAACAGGAAAAATAAAAAAATTTAAAAAACGAAAGCAACAAAATTGCCCACTACGTAGTCATAGTCACAAAGCTTACTTTAAGAAAATTTTTTTTTTATAAATCTTTGCCTTTATTTATGGAAGAGCACCACCATGTCTGTGTCCACTGTCCACAGAGTTCAGGGAAGAGCATCAGAATCTCTGGGACTGGATTTAGAGATGTTTGTGAGTCACTGTATGGGTGCTGGGAATCTTCCTCCAGAAGAACAACCAGTGCTCCTAACCACTGATCTAACACTTCAAGCCAACTTCTAACCCTTTAACTAGGGTACTACTTACAGCCTCAGCTTATTACAAAGTTGTGTCCTCATCTCCTGAGTGCTGATACTAAAGGTCTTACTTAGTTCCTTTAATACAAAAATGATTTCCAATCAACTTTTTAGGACACATAAAACAAGAAATTACTACATGTACAAATAAACTTGTTTGTTTTGTTTTTGAAACGGGATCATTCTATGTAGCCCTGGCTGGCCTGAAATTTGATATGTAGACCAGGCTGGCTTCAAACTCTGCCCAGCTACAGTCAATATTCTTAACTACTAAGCCATTTTTCCAGTCCAACAAAATAAATTTTATGAAGAATGACTGTGAAATAAAATCTGGAAATCTACAGAACAGATTATTTTAAAGTGTCATTAATTACGTTTTTACGTTGTCCTGCTCAAGATTCAGTGTGAAGAAAACCAATCCAAACTAAAATTGACTAAAGCGAAGCATGAACCCTTTAGTCCCAGCACTTGGGAAGAAGAGGTAGGCAGGCATTTGAGACAGCCTGGTCCACCTGAATTTCCAGCCAACCAGGGCTGCATAATGAGACCCTGTGCCAAATAAATAAATAAGAAGTGCCAAGCCTGGATGTTATGGCAAACACCTTTAGTGACAAACTATAGTTGTCTATAGAGAATAACAGGCAGGTGAAATCTCTGAGTTCTAGGCCAGCCTGGTCTACATAGTGAGCACTTGCTTAACATGCAAAAATCCCTAAGTTCATTCCCAAGCACTGACCCACAACCAAAATGGTGTTTTTCCCCAGTCTATTTTTCCCAAATGAAGAATCTATCACAAAGTGCCAGGACAGCCAAAGCTACACAGAGAAACCCTCTCTTGAAAAAATACAAAATTAAATATAGGGCCTTAAGCATTCTACGTAAACTAAATTATATCACCAGCCCTCTTTTTGGAGGGAAAGTAGCCTTTTCAATTCTTATGTCAGCATGATAGCACAAGCCTTTAATAGCACTATGGAGTCAAGAGGCAGGTGGACCTCTGAGTTCTAGGCCAGTCTGGTCTATATAAAAAATATATAAGCTACATAAGACCTATCTCAAAAATAAATAAATTTGGTGGGGCAGTGGTGGCGCACACCTTTAATCCCAGCACTAGAGAAGCAGAGTCAGAATGATCTCTGAGTCTGATTTTGAGGCCAGTCTGGTCTACAGAGTGAGTTCCAGGACAGCCAGAGCTACACAGAGTAACTCTATTGCGAAAAGAAAAAATAAAGGAAGCGAGGGAGGAAGGAAAGAAACAGATAGATTTTTATTATTATTGTGCATGTATATGATCTATGGATGTTGGAGGATAACTCTGTGAAGTCAGTTCTCTCCTTCTACCTTACATGAGGTTCTGAGGTTCAAATTCAGGTAGAGAGCCATCTTGTCAGCCCATTGTTTGGTCTTTTTGAGATAAGGTTTCAAACAACAGTCCAGGCTGGCCTTGAAATCAAAATTTTCTTGCTACAGTTTCTAAAAACACTGAACTTATGGATGTGTGCCAGGCTGCTCAGGTTCCACACTCTAAACTTTTTTGTTGTTGTTTTTACTTACTGTTGGGAATTGCAATAAACCAAATTATATAATGGATGAATATAAATAATGCTCTCTACAACACAACAAAAAGTGCATGTTTCCAATATTTTATGTTTATACTTGCATACCCCACCAGCATACTGTCTCCACACACTACTAGGTTTATATCTGTCATCACTACATTTATTTCAATTAAGGAACACAGTTCACTTAAGAAAACATGTTATCTGCTGTTTTCTAAGAATCTAAAGAGAATGATTTCAAAATAAAAACTCTCACCCAAAATTGTTTTAACCCTTTAAATTTCTAAACTCAAGAGTAAAAAATTTTTCAAATAACCTCAATATTAATACTCTCAAGAAAACAAATATTCTGCCTAATTTTATAGCTAATGTCTGTAATCCCATCAGTCAAGAGATTAAGGTAGGATTGCTGGAAATTTCAGGTCATTTTCAGACCAGCATAAAATACACAGCAAATTTCAGGCCATCCAAGGTTACAGCATGAAACCCTGTCTAAGAAACACAAAATTCTGAGACTACTTCTTAGATTCCCTTTCATAACTATGCAACATTACAAATGGTACATTTATCACTTACATATTCCAGCAGATATAAATCATACCTCTTCAAAATATTATGAACTCTAAGAAATGGTTTGCATGGTAAATGTTTATAAAACATTACCTTTAAGACAGTGAAATATACTGACTTATAAAGCATATGCATGAATTAATCTTTACCTGTGGTTTTCACTCATAAAATGTACATTCTAGGTACAAGATACAGTAACATGCTTCATATTTATTAATCTTCACAACAGTCTTGAAACAGGTACTCCTATTTTTCACATAAAGAAACTCAGGTATGGACAATTAATCATTTACCAAAGGTTACAAAGAAATATTAAGATTCCACTCAGAAAAAAAAAAAAGATTCCACTCAGATAAAACTAAAGATCCTGCCGGAAAGTGGTGGCACATGCCTTTAATCCCAGCACTCAGGAGGCAGAGGCAGGTGGATCTCTGTGAGTTTCAGGCCAGCCTGGTCTACAGAGTGAGTTCCAGGACAGCCAGGACTGTAACAGAGAAACTCTGTCTCGAAAAACCAAAAACACTAAAGCTCCTATTGCTTTTGTGGAAAGAGATGGGTTCAGACATGAAACAAGAACACAATTTTCCATAGGCAATTTCAAATTAACACATCTTTCTTACAAAAATATCAAGCTGAAGGCAATTATTACCATATATTTCAAGGAAAACTAAAAAAGTGCTAGTGTTGAGCTGGAGAGATAGCTCAGTGGTTAAGAGCACTGACTGCTCTTCCAGAGCACTCGGGTTCAAATCCCAGCACCCACATGGCAGCTCACAACTGTCTGTAACTCCGGAAACAGGAGACTCCACACCCTCTTCTGGCCTCTGAGGATACCATAAATGCATGTACACATACATGGATGGAAATAAAATGCTCATATATGTAATAAAAAAGACAAAAATCTTAGAAAAAAAAGTACTGGTGTTAAAATAAGTCAACAGTGGTGCTAGAAAAAAAATTCAAACTCTTTGGAACCACTTTCTGCTAGGCTATATGTCAAAAAGAAAACACCCTCATTAGCTCAATTTTTACTAAACAGTTACAAGATAGGGCTATTCAGTAAGATATAACTAATTAGATTTGGTAACCCAGAAGACAAAATTGGTAGGATAACAGGCAAACAGACTCTCAATAGTAGAAATGTAAATTTATGGGGCTGGAGAGATGGCTCAGCTTAAGGTTAAGAGCACCAGCTGTTCTACCAGAGGACCTAGGTTCAATTCCCAGCACCTACATGGCAGCTCACAACTGTCTGTTAACTCAAGTTCCAGGGAATCTGACACCCTCACACCAATGCACATAAAATTAAATAAATTGTTTAATGAAAATTTGTAATTTCTCGTTTTTCTTCTTAATTTCAATAGAGTTTAAACACTGGTATCAATATGACTTACAAAGACAAAGCAACAAGTGGCTCTAAATAAGTTTGGAGACCATGCATTCCCTAGGCAAATGCATGATTTCTTAAGATTCCCATTACTGCAAAGTACCTACCTACCTTGCTTGAGCAGCTGGAGGCATGTGAAATCTTTACTTCTCAATTCTGGATTAAGGGAAAAACCAGACTTACCTAAATGACTAGCCACCCTAGCCAAAGACGAACACTGCAAGCTTTAACAAAACGTTATAAGGACGAATTGCCAACAGCTCCCAACCCACCCGACCTTAGAAAAGACAGGTAACAGCTCACCTGGGGAGCGGACTCCGACTCAGAGACCTCTTGCTCAAGAAAGGGCTGCTAGATCGCCTTCGACCGTAGGGACTGGGTGATCTCCCGCTGTAAGAGCCGCTCCTTTCGTAGCTGGATGACCGTCTCCGGCTATAGGGACTCACAGACCTCTGTCTTCTACTGTAGGGGCTGCTGGGTGAGCGAGCGCTGGACTGGTAAGCAGAAGGCTCTTTGTAAGGTGGGCTGACTGACTGCCTTCTTGAGGTACTCCCAGGACTCTTCTTGTAAGAGTCATAATTGCTAGAAGTGTGAGACCTTGGGGGGCTAAGGTCGTAGTCTTGGCCATAAGACGCTCCTGAAGGGCTGTCATCTTGCTTGGAACTGTCAGACCATTTCCTGTGCGGACTCCTGGATCTCCGTTTGGGGCTATCCACCGTTTTGTAACTTTTGGGTGTTTCCCTTTTCCGATGACTTTTATTCCGGTCCTTGTGCCCGGACTTCAACTCACGTTCTTTCCGGGTCTTCTCCTTGTGGAGTTTGGATGACCTGGATTCCTTGCTGCTGCTTTTGGATACTTGTGCCTTCCCATAGTCATCACTCCCCTCCGCTGAACGCTTTGAACTTCCTGATATCCGGTCCTTCGTGGACCCAGATTTGGAGACTTCCTGGTTTTTTTCTTTCTCAGTCTGCTTAGTTCTTAGCAAGTCTCGAGACCGCCGGTGCTGGTGGTGACGATGTCTGTGCAGGCGGTCACTCCGATCCGTTCCACGACGCTCATCATTCTCCCTCCTGTCTAATTTGAAGGACATGTCATCCGAGAAGGTGTCTGAATCCGAGCTGATGTCATCATACTCCACCAAAGGTTTGATTACTGTACCCAAAGATGCTGCTTCGGGGGTCACCAACCCCGTATCTTTGGAGTGCTTGGTCTTATGCCGCTTGTGCTTCGACACCAAGCGGTGACGCTCCCTGCTGTTGGAGCTGCCACCTCCCGATGACGGCTGCGAAGTTCCAGAAGCTCCTCCGCTCCCGTCCTTCTTACCCCCATGTCTCTCGGAATTGGGCATTCCCTTTCCCCGAGCCTGAAGAAGGGGAAAAAGTTCCCCAGCACTCCAAAAAGCCCCACCCTCCCCCCGACCCCGACTCCACGCCCACCAAGGAACCCCTTAAAAGGGGGTGGGGAGGGAAGGGACAGCAGGCCAAGCTCCTCCTCCCTCTCGCCTCCTCAGCGCCCTCCTACATGAGGTGGGGGTGAGGGAAGGAGCGAGGGAAGAAATGAGAGTTCCTCG
>LOEQ01000771.1:19038-33549 GCA_001685075.1 Bramus lutescens | reverse complement strand
CACATGGTGGCTCACAACCATCTGTAATGAGATCTGGCGCCCTCTTCTGGCGAGCAGGCATACATGCAGTACAGAACACTGTATACATAATAAATAAATAAATCTTTAAAAAAGGAAAAAAGAACTCTACCAAAACAAAGAAACTCTGTCTCAAAAACAAAACAAAACAAAAACAAAAAACCTCTACCAGATCCATGTCTCCAGACTAACAGAAGACCTCAAGGAAGCTTTAGATTATAGTAGTTTGCTTCTTTTGTCTAGAGTGACATAGGAATCTGAAAAAGACCTGGATGGTAATATAACTCAATAGTAGTGTTTAAAGCACTTAAAATCCTGGGTACAGAGTGGGTATGATGACATATGTCTTTTATCCCAGCCCCCAGGAGTAGAGGCAAGAAGATCTCTGTGAGTTAAAGGATCACCTGGGTTATATGGTGAGTTCCAGGACAGCCTGAAGTACACAGAGAACCCCTGTTGAGGGTGGTGGTGGTGGGGATTCTACCCTTCAGAGACACTCCTTAAACCCCAAGGTAAACAACTTAAATCGTTTCAGGAAGTCCCTAAAACTGACCAAATTCACCAGGTTCCCTTCTTCCCAAGAGTAAAGGAACCAAGCTACATAGGATATTCTCAGGAAATCTAAGCCACAAAGACTCTGAAACTAGTCCTGCTGCCTGGAAGAAGCAGAAACTAGCTTAGATGCCTTGAAGAAGTCACTTGGAAAGGACACTGTCCAACCTGTGGAGGTGACCACCAGCTGTACAGTGTGCTCCAGGTTCCCAGCTTTGGTGAGCTGTCACTGTGCTGGGGTGGGCTTTGTATCATTTCTGTTCTGTAAGTAACCCCTCAGTCATATTCCTGCAGTAACTCTAGTAAAACTTTTTGGTTTACCTAGTTGGAATTTGGCCCTATCCTGTAGTGAGCTACCTGTCTAGGTGTGAGTAGATGTGTGTGTGTGTGTGCATTGCCTAGGAAAACTGCTGTCCCACAATAGCATCCCCATATGCATCACAAATACACAAACACACTGAGAATGTTTGCAGATATGTACAAAGATTTTTTCTTATTGGATGTATTCTGCTGTACCTACTCTTATAAAGCACCTTACCTGTTAGGACATTTGAATACTGAAATGGGAGGTATGTGCTACCATGCACTGCTGGTTGGTTTTGGTTCTTGTTTGTTTTTGAAGGACGTTCTCAAATGTAGCCGAGGCTGACCTGGAACTTACAATTCTTTTGCAGAGTGCTAAGATTGCATGTGTTTGGGGCTGGAGAGATGGCTCAGCAGCTAAGAGAACTTGTTACTCCCCTTGTCAGCACATCCATCCCTTCACTGGCATTGGAGCCTGCTTCTTCTGGATTCCAGCACATACAGAAGACCAGCAAGACACCCTCGGAGCACCCAGACTCGTTGACAACCTAAGAACCTGAAAGGTAAGACAGTCAGCCATTGTTGGACTGCAGCCTGCAAGTCATCCCAATATATAAATTCCAGTAAGTTCTGCAGCTCTAGAGAACCCTGACTAGGACAGGAGGAGAAGGACAAGGCCTGCCAGAGCTGTGTTTGCTATGCTTGCTGTCCATTCAACAGGACATTGACCAAAGAAACTTTTGTGACTCATATCGTGGAGAAGGAGTTAAGATGTATGTTTTCACTGGGGTTAGAAAATAGGACATGATGATAATAGGTAGGAGTTGTTGACTGGAACTGATAAATTTGCTTTAATCTACAATTCCATAAATACTTTAAACATTTTTAAAAATTCAATTAAATGTGTTACACTGTCTTCCAATGCATGTGTAAAAACCAGTATCTGAGTCTAGGTGTGGTAGTGCTGGATCTCACTCAGCACTCAGGAAGCAGAAGCCGGTGGGTCTTTGTGAATTCAAGTCCAATCTGACGTACATAGCCAGTTCCAGACTAGCCAGAGCTATGTCGTGTGTCCTGTCTCAAAACCAAGAATATTGAAAATAACAAAACCCTACAAGTAGTGGCATCATCTTCTAAATAATTTTAGATAATACTTTAATAGTTTCTGTGTTTGATATAGGTAAGTCCTTGTTGATTATAATTAGTGCCTGACCTCTGTACAAAGGGGGAAAATTAAGCTTAACATTCTAAGATCAATATGACTGTTCATTTTTGTATGATGTCAAGTTCAGCATGACAAACTAGGTTACTGTTTTCCAAAGTCATCTCTTTGTGTGTGTGAAATCATTCTTTCTAAAAAAAATTTTCAGATTTATTTTGTTTTATGTGTATGAGTCTTTTGCTTGCAAGAATGTAGGTGCAACAGATGCATCCTGATACCTAGCCCAAGAGTTCAGAAGGCTGGATCACTGAAACTGGAGTTGTTGATGGTTGTGAACTAACACGTGTGTAGGTGCTGGGAATCTATCTCTTGTCCTTTCTTGAAGAGCAGCCAGCATTCTTTACCACCGAGCCACCTCTCCAACTCACTGAAACAATTCTTTAAGCATCTAATGTTTATCAGGCACCATGGCAGCAACAGCAATGCAAAGCTGTATAAGAGACAGTATTCGCCTTACGGCTTCAGTCTAGCAGGGGAGACAGTGTAAACAGTAAAATAAAACAAACACAACACATGCACACACACAAACCTGTGTGATTCAGCACCAGAATCCTTTTCTTCTTCATTTAAAGACATTTTTAAAAATTTATTTATTTTATATGTGTGGGAGTTCTGCTTTCTTGTATGCTTGTGCATCACAGGTGCCTACCGCGGTCAGAAGAGGGTTTTGGACTCCCTGGACCTGGAGTTATGGTTGGCTGCAAGTTGCCTTGTGGGTATGGGAGGTTGAGCTTAAGTCCTCTTCAAGAACAAGTGCTCTTAAGCAGGGGGCCATCTCTCCAGCAACCCCCCCCTCTTTTTTTTGAGATAAAGTCTCACAAATTCTAGACTGGTCTTGAAATTTTAAAATTCCATCTTATTTATTTTGGGTTCCTGCACCATGGCACATGAGTGGTTGTCAGAGGAAAATTTCCAGGAGCAAGTTCTCACCTCTCACCAAGTCTGTCCCAGGGATGGAATTCATATCAATGGCAGCAGGTGCCTTTACCCACTGAACCGTTTTACCAGCCTGGAACCAATTTTTTGAAAAACCGTCTTGTAGCTCAGGCAAGTTTTGAATTGCTATGTAGCAGTCAGTGACCTTGATCTTCCTGCCTAACCTCTCAATGGCAGAATTACAGGCAGAGGCACCAAGCTTGGATTATGTTGTGATGGGACTCAACCCCAGCGCTTCTGCATGCTAAGCAAGCACTCTACCTACCGAGTTACATCCCAGGCGAATAACATAGTTAATATAATCCGTTTATTTTATTAAACAACATAACTGCCACTGGTTCTGGGAATTTCATCTTTCCATATTTCTTAGCTAGGCGCTAAACCCAGGACTTCGGGAATACTAAGCAAGTATTCTACTCGTCAGTTACATGCCCTGTGAAATATTACTATATTTGAAAAAATAGTACTGACATCAAAACTCATTGAAGCCGGGTGGTGGTGGCGTACGCCTTTAATCCCAGCACTTGGGAGGCAGAGGCAGGCGGATGTCTGTGAATTCCAGGACCGTTAGAGTTGTTACAGAGAGAAACCCTAATTTCTTAAAAAGCCAAAAATGCAAACAAAAGCAAAAAAAAACCTAATTGAAGATCTTCTTTCAGTAGAGAGATTATTATTACTATTTTTTTTTTCGAGACAAGGTTTTTCTGTAGCTTTGGAGCCTGTCCTTGTAGACCAGGCTGGTCTCAAACTCACAAAGATCCACTTGCCTCTGCCTCCCGAGTGCTGGGATTAAAGGCGTGCGCCGTCACTGCCCAGCTAAAGAACTAAAGCTTTTAATTTACAAATTGTATATCTGTCAAAATGAAAACAACGTTTCCAAGAGACGCCAACTCTAAGAACTCGCACCTAAAAACGCAAAGATGTGCAAACTGAGCCAATCGGGGATGGGACTGTTCGAAATCCCGCGGTAAGGAAGGCCGAATCAGACAATTTTCGCGAGATTTCGGGGCTTTTTCCGTCTTCCTCAGTCTCGCAAGAACACGATTAATCTCGCGATCTTTGGGAAGTTCCGTTGGGGAAGATGGCGGCGGCCGCGAGCACCCTTCTCTTCTTGCCGCCAGGGACTTCAGATTGAGCCTTCCCCGGAAGAGTGGGGGCCGCTGGTGCGCTGCTTCCCCGGAGCGCAAGCCAACTTGGTTCCCCTCTTAGTGTTGGGGAAAGGCTTCCCCTCCCGTGGCCGACCCAAGACCTCGCCGCTGTCAAGATGAAGGCTCAGGGGGAAACCGAGGGTGAGTGACGGAGCGGGGGTGCAAGAGGGGGCGGGACGCAAGTGTGGCGAGCCAATCTGTGAGAGGAGGTGGGGACCCACGCCCCTCCAGGGCCTCATTGCACGGAACTGGGTCCGGTGGAATGTGTATATTAGATCATCTCTGTGTTGGGGAGGACGGAGCACGAGCTCCGAGGTGCTCTCCCCTCCCCCTTTGTGAAAGGTTTTCCGCACCAGGACGAGTGGTTGAGCCTCAGGGTCGCTCAACCTGGTGGGACGCCGGGAGAGTGAAACAGAAACTTGTTTACTCTTTGTTCCGCGAGCGATGTCTGAATATGCTATGACAGACAGTAAGACACAACAGTGTGCCAGGGTCATGGAGGGCTTAGCGTGAGTGACAGACGTGGTTAGGTCTCTTGTCAGAATTCAAGTCCTGTGTCGTCGTGTATTTCAAAAACTGCTCTTTTAATTGTGTTTGAACAGTGGCTTTAAAGAGAGATTGGAAGGATGTGTTAGGAACAGCCCCCAAACCAATGTCCTAGAAGAGGGCAGAAAAAAAGGGGGAGATTGAATCTTTTTGGTTTTGAGACAAGGTATTCCTGTGTAGCCTAGGTTAGCCTTCAATTCAGGTCAATCTTCCTGCCTCATCCTCCCAAGTACCAGCTTACAAACCTGTATCCTGCACGGTCAGCAAGAGGTTTTTATTATTTTTGTTTGTTTTGTTTTGAAGTTTGTTTTCTTTTTTTTTTTTTGGTTTCGTTTTATTTTGTTTTTTGACCCAGAGTTTCCCTGTGTAGCTTTGGCTGGCTTGGAGCTCTATTTGTAAGCCTGGTGACCTGGAACATAGAGATCCAGTTGCCTTTGCCTCCCGAATCTTGGTTCAGATCTTCCCCTCACTACCTTAATGCATATCATCTGGTTTATCCAAACTGAAGCCATGACCTATGTAGGAAAATGGGGCAGCAAAATAAGCCATACTTAAGACAGATGCCACATTTTCTCTCTTATGAGGAGTCTAGACTTTAAGTATGTGTTTATGTATGTGTTGACTTTGAAAATACAGACCCATGTGAGGATACTTTTTTTTCTTCTTCAAGACAGGGTTTCTCTGTGTGGCCCTGGTTGTCCTGGAGCTGCTTTGTAGACCAGGCTGGTTTGGAATTCATAGAAACCCACCTGCCTCTGCATCCTGAGTACTGGGATTAAAGGCGTGCGCCACCACCGCCTGGCATGAGGCAATTTTAAGGGAAGAAAGGTTAATGAAATGTGCCATGAAAGTGGAAGGCAGAGCTGCGTGGAGGTTGGGGCATTGGTGTAGTCGGAGGAAGAAGAATTAGAACAAACGGTGATGTACTAGATGCATAAGAATGCCAAAATGATCCCCGTTTCTTTTTTCTCTTTTCCTTTTTTTTCTGTTTTTTGTTTTTTGTTTTTTTCCCCCCGAGACAGGGTTTCTCTGTGTAACAGCCCTAGCTGTCCTGAAACTAGCTCTTGTAGACCATACTGGCCTCAAACTCACAGAAACCCACTGGCCTCTGCATCCTGAGTGCTGGTATTAAAGGCGTGCACCGCCACTGTCTGGCCTCATGATCCCCATTTCTTTGTATATTAACTTAAAAATGATTTAGGGACTGGGGGTATAGATCAGTAGTTAGAGCAAGGGTGTTCATCTTCCTGGGTCCAATACTCAGCACCAAAAGAGAAGGAAAAAAGGGGGAAGTAACAACAATTATGCTCCCAAATTAATGAAGTCAGTGTTTTCATACTGAAAACTAGTTACACTTTTTTCAGATTGTACTTAAAAATTTTTATTCAAGATATTACATATGTATTTATGTAATTAGAAGTTATTTTTTTGGTTCCAATTAAATATTTGACAGAAGCTGGGTCCGGCATGCCTGAGAAGTAGAGGCAGGAGGAGGAGAACTTCAAGTCCTCCCCTGTTCAGCAAGTTCAGGGCTAACTGGGCTGTATGAGACCTCCTTCGGGGGTGGAGGTGGAAAGGCTAGACAATCTAGTCGGTTGATAAAATGCTTCTTGTGCTAAAGACCTGAGTTTGAGCCCCAGTACTATGGAGGATGAGACAGACAGGTCTTTGGAGTCTAATCAGTGATTCCCAGGTCCCAGTTAAAGACCCCCTTCCCAAAGGGTTTCTGTTTATAGTGGCACACATCCATAGGAGGATAATCTAGGCTAAAACTCAAGCCTGGGAGATGGCTCATGTTTATAAACCCAGCAGTTTGGAGGTAGAGTTAGGAACATCAGGAGGTCAAGGGCATCCCTTAAATTTATTTGTTTAGAGGTGGTGCATCTGCCACAGGGTGAGTGTGGCAATCAGAGGACAACGTGCGAAAGTCAGTTACCTTTATCCACTGCGGATTCTGGGGATTGAGCTCATGCTGTTATATGGCAACAGGTGCTTAACTTCAGCCTTCAAGGTCATCTTCTGCCCCATAGACCTGGAGGTCAGCATGGGCCATGAGACACCATCTCAAAAAGGAATAAAGGGGCTGAGTGATTAAGAGCCCTTACTGCTCTTGGCATTAGGCCCAGAGTTTAGTTCCCAGAACCCACACACCTACATGGCAGCTCACAACCATCTGTAACTCTAGTTCTAGGGGTCCTGGTGTCACCTTCTGACCTGAGTACTGAATAGATGGGGTGCACATACATGCAGGCAAAGAAATTCACACATAAATAACTTTTTTTAAGACAGGGTGTCTGTCCTGGGTGTAATGGTATTTCATTTGTATTTTAATAAATAAAACTTTCTTGAAGATCAGAGAGTAAAACAGCCTCACTGCCAGCTTTATAGACCAGGGCAGTGATGATGCACACCTTTAATCCCAGTAGCCACACTAGTTTGCCATGGAAACTGGGCAATAGTGTTGCACACCTTTAATCCCAGCCCTAGAGAGGACTGTAGAACAGGAGACAGCTCTCACACACAGTTTCATTCTGACATTCCTGGAGGCTGGATTGTCATTTCAGACTGAGGTCAAGGTAAGAGCCAGTGGCTAGTTCAGGATGAACCCCAATTTCTGTCTCTGGATTTTTATTAATCGTGCTACACCTGGGTGTCCTGGAACTCACTTTGTAGACCAGACTGGCCTCAAAATCAAAGAGATCCTCCTTCCTCTGCCTCCCGAGTGCTGGGATTAAAGGTGTGCACCACCATTGCTCGGTTGATAACACTTAAAAAATGAGTATTTCATGTTTGTGGTTGTTTTGTCTTCATGTATTTTTGGGTACCAAGTATGTATCTGGTGTCCTTGGAGGCCAGACAAGGCCATCAGATCCTCTGGTACTGGAGTTAGATATGGTATGTGCTGCTATGTGGATTCTGAGATTCGAACCCAGATCCTCTGAAAGTTCAGCTAGTGTGCTTAAAAGGATAGGTAAAGCATTGTGGAACACTGCTTTGATCCTAGTATTCAAGAGGCAGAGGCAGGGGGATCTCTGTTCAAAACCAGACTGTTTAGACCCTGTCTAAAACCAAACAAAACAACAAAATATCTAGGCTAGAAAGATCCCTTAGGCTCATGATAAAAGACAAAGACAGCTTGAAGCACGTTGTCCTCTGACCTTCACAGGTACTGTGGTAGGTTCATACCTGTACTTATACACAGACATCCAGATACAAATAATGATTGTTTGTTTTGTTACTAGTAGTATTTTAAATGTTTGTTTTATGTGTGTGGGTATTTGGCTTGCATGTACGTCTGCACAGCATGTGTGCCTTGGGCCTCAGGAGGCCAGAGGAGAGTGTCAGATCCCCTGGAATTGGAGATAGAGATGTTTGTGAGCTGCTATATGGATGCTGGAATCTAACCAGATCCTCATGAAGAGCAGCTAGTGCTCTTAACTACTTAGCTGTTTTTCTAGCCCCTTGGTTTTTATTGTTTGTATTAAGATAGGGTCTCATATAGACTAGACTGTTCTTGACATCACAAAGATATGACTGCTTCTGCCTTCTGAGCGCTAGGATAAAAAGTGTATATCACCATGCCTGCCATAAAAATTGAAAACTATCTTCTAAGCCGTACATAGTATATACTTGTAATCACAGCTACCCAGGAGCCTAGGGCAGGATTGTTGCATCTAAGACTTCAAGGCCTACAAAATGGAATAGTAAGACCCTGTCTCTTAGGAAAATAAGTTAGAAAATATTGTGTGTACGAGTACTTTTACAACATGATCTTCCTCTGTAGCTCAGGCTAGCCTTGAATTCACAAACCTGCCTCAGTCTTTCCAATGCTGGCATTGAAGCTGTGGGCAGCCATGCCTAGCTTTCTTTGTTTTAGAGTAAATGATATTAAAAATATTTTGGCAGTTCATAATTGAAATACAGGGATTCTCTGTAAGAGAAATTGTGGGAGGTCTTGAAGTCAGAATGTCTAATGATGTTTTCTGTTTTACATTACAGAGTCAGAGAAGCTGAGTAAGATGAGTTCCCTCTTGGAACGGCTCCATGCAAAATTTAACCAAAATAGACCTTGGAGTGAAACCATTAAGCTTGTGCGTCAAGTCATGGTGAGAATTGTGGCTTAAATGGGTTAAGTACTAAGGGAATTACTTAATAAAGCAATCTTTCTGTGTATAACTGTTACTAGTTACCATGCTGTATCCTCACTTACTCATCATAGAACAGCTGCATCCATGGTGGGTATTGATTTCAGAGGCCAGCTTAGGAAGGAAGTGGCTTGAATTCCCGTATCATCGGGTATTCTAGGATTCCTCATAGATCCTAAAATCCATGAGTTCTTAAGTTCCTTGTTTTAAAAGACTTTGTCAATTGTACTTGTTGGCATGCCTTTTATCCCTGCTCTCAGTTGCTGAGACAGGTTTTGCAGAGACAGGTCGATCTCGGAGGGTTCAAGGCCAGCCTGGTCTACAGAGTGAGTTCCAGGACAGCCAAGGCTACACAGAGAAACCTTGCCTCAAAAAACATTAAAAGAAAAAAAAGCATTACTTTGCATATTTTAAACATTCTCTTATATACCTTAAGCAAATCTCTACATTACTTGACGATAGTTAAAACAGTATAAATAGCATGTACATATTTGTTCTGCTGTGATGTTCATTGTCAGTGCAGAGCAATATTGTTTTTGGTTCAGAAGCAGAATCTTTTTTTTAGATGGTTTCTTTGTGTAGCCCTAACTGTCCTTGAACTCCGCTTTTTAGTCCATGCTGGCTTCAGTCTCACAGAGTTCTTGCTGCCTCTGCCTCCCAAGTGCTGGGATTAAAGGTGTGTGCCACCACTGCCTGGCAAGAAGCAGAATCTTGCCTGTCTGTCTCTGGCCTGGAATTTGGTTTGGTCAGGCACTTACCCAAGCTGGCATTGAACTTGTTGTGTAGCTCAGGCAGACTTTGAAAAGTGTACAGATCCTCCTGCTTCAGCTTCCCGAGGAGCCTGTATCACAGTCCTTTTGAGTCAGGGTCTTTGTGTGGCTTAGGTTGGCCTTCAGCTTGGTCTGTGGCTGAGGCTGTCCTGCCTTAGCTTCCCGGGTGCCCAGGTTACAGTTGAGTCCTGCCACCTCTATCTAGTTTTTCTCTGGTCTGTTTGAAATAGGGTCTCATTCATTCATTTTGAGGTTTTTTTGATTTGTTCTTTGTTTTTCTTAGCTCTTGTTTGGTGCCCATTCACTGTCAATGTCAGTATCTTTCCCTGTCATATTATTACTTTCCTCTAAGTCATAAGCCAGTATGGTGATACTTGAGCTACTTCAGTGGAAGGTGGAACACTGGAAAAGCGTGGTAACAATGTGCTAAATGTTCATTCACCTCACTTTGTGATCATGAAAAAACAGTGATTTATTTATTTATTTATTTTTTTTTTAAGACAGGGTTTCTCTGTAGCTTTGGAGCCTATACTGGAACTAGCTTTTGTAGACCAAGCTGGCCTCGAACTCACAGAGATCCACCGGCCTCTGCCTCCCAAGTGCTGGGATTAAAGGTGTGCGCCACCACCGCCTGATCAGCGATTTATGTTTTAACACTTCTGTGTATATATTATACTTTAATGAGACTATTCTCTCCTTCCCACCAAAGTTCCCTTTAGCTCTAGGGTAAGTCCAGTTTATTATCATTTACCTGACCAATCATTAAACTATTGCTAGTAAAAGAGGTAAGTTTGTTAATAAAGAACTGTATTTTAGGGGCTGGAGAGGTGGCTCAGAGGTTAAGAGTACTAGTTGCTCTTCCAGAGGAACTGAGTTCAATTCCCAACACCCATATGGTGGCTCACACCCATCTGTAATAAGATCTGATGCCCTCTTCTAGCATACAGGCATACATGCAGGCAGAACATTGGGTATGTAATAAATAAATAAATCTTAAAAAAAAACAAAGTTAAATGATATATTTTTAAAAAAGAACTATGTTTTAGAGGCAAGGAGTGTAATTATTTCAGTGGTAGAGCATTTGCCTTGCATGTGTAAGATACACAGTTCATTCACTAGCAAGAGAGAATAAATGAACCAAAACCAAACCCTGTATATCAGGCTTGATTATAGTACTTGCTACTATGTGATTTGAATAAATTATGTATTCTCTGTGAATTTATGTTTCCTCATGAAAGCATATAATGCTGGTTTGCTTTTCCAAGTTTTGTTTCTTTTTTTGGTTTTGTGTGGGGGGGTGTTTTGTCTGCATATATCTGGGCCAGAAGAAGTCATCAGATCCCCTGGAACTTGAGTTATAGATGGTTATGAGCCACCATGTTGTGTGCTGGGAATCAAATCTGGGTCTTTAAGAATGGCCAGTTCCCCAGATGGTGGTGGCACATGCCTTTAATCTTAGCACTTAGGAGGCAGAAGCAGGCAGAACTCTGTGAGATCAAGTTCAGCCTGGTCTACAAGAGCTAGTTCCTGGACAACTAGGGCTGTTGTTACACAGAGAAACCCTATCTTGGGGGTAGGGGGAGAAGCAAGTCAGTTCTCTTATCCTGAACCCTTTCTCTAGCTCCTAGTGGTTTTTTTTTTTTTTTAATTAATGGGTCAACGTTCTTAGTGCAGTTTTGTTATTTTGTTTTAAGACAAGGTTTCGCTATAGTCCAGGCTGTCCTGGAACTCAGTCTGTAGACCAGACTGGCCTCAAACTTGGAGATCAAACAACAGAATTTTTTTGTAAGGATCATATGATCTAGCCTACATATGAGGGTGACCTTGAAGTCACCTTTAGCCTACATCCTCCTTCCACCTCTCAGTGCTGAGATTACAGGCAAATGCCACCATGTCCTTGTTACATGTTCATGACCAGTTACTGCCCTGTCTTGAGATTGAAGCCAGGACTTTGTACATATGGGCCATTGCTCTCCCACCAGAGCTTTATCTCCATCCTGGTAATAAGGCTTCTGAAACTATAATTTTATAAATGAATGCATGTGCATCCTTACTTAGTTTGCATACAAAGAAAAGTATAATTTTTTTCTTTCTGAGACAGGGTTTCTCTGTGTAACAGTTTTATTTTGGAACTTCCATTGTACGCCAGGTTGGCCTCCAACTGAAAGAGATCTGCCTGCATCTGCTTCCTAGTTGATAAATTCTCAGAAACAAAATTTCAGTAATTCTGAGAAGTTCATGACCTCTGGAAGATAAAAATGCAACAGTGATATTAATGGGGGAAAGTTCTTAGTGTAGTTTTGTTTTGTTTGTTTATTTTGTTTTATTTTAAGACAGGGTTTTATAGCCCTGGCCATCCTGGAACAAACTGTAGACCAGACTGGCCTCAAACTTGGAGAACCACCTGCCTCTGCCTCCCTAGTTCTGGGATTAAAGGCCTGTGTCACCATCATCCAGAAATATATGTATTTTTGCTTACTTACTTTATTTTGTATGTATTAGCATTTCGTCTTTGTATGTATGGGCACCATGTCTGTACCTGTCAGCCACATAAGGTCAGAAGAGGGCATCTATTGAATCCCATGGAGCTCGAGTTACAGATGCTTATGAGTGACTTTGAGAGTGACTTGGGTTACCTGCAAAATCAAACTTGGGTCCTCTGAAAAAGCAACACGTACTCTTATTTGCTGAGCCATCTCTCCAGCCTCTCCAGCTTTTTTTTTCAGACAGGGACTCGCTATATTGCCCTCACTGGAACTTGGTTTATAGACCAGGCAGGTCTTGAAATCACAATGACTTACTTGCCTCTGTCTCTCTAATGCTGGAATTAAAGGTATATGCCACCATGTTTTTTTAGATTCTTTTATTTTTATTTTTGTTTCTGAGTGTTTGCCTGTGCGTATGTAAGTACAGCATGTGAATGAAATCCTTTTGGAGGCTTAGAAGAGGTTGTTGGGACTTCTGGTACCAGTTACATATTTTGAGTAAGGACGCGGGTGCTAGGAACTGAACCCTGGTCCTTTGCAAGAACAGCAAGTGCTTTTAATCAATTGTTGAGCCATCTCTCTAGTCCCCCTGAGAGCCTTTTGTTTTGTTTTGTTTTTGGTTGTTTTTTTTTTTTAAGATTTATTTATTTATTATGTATACAGTGTTCTGTCTGTATGCTTGCTGGCCAGAAAGAGGGCACCAGACCCCATTACAGATGGCTGTGAGCCACCATGTGGCTGCTGGGAATTGAACTCTGGTCCTCTGGAAGAGCAGTCAGTGCTCTTAACCTCTGAGCCATCTCTCCAGTCCCTATTGGTTGTTTTTTGAGATAGGGTTTCTCTGTATAGCCCTGACTATCTCTTAGCTCACTCTGTAGACCAGGCAGGCCTTCAGAGATCCACTTGCCTCTGCCTCCTGAGTGCTGCGATTAAAGGGGTGAGCCACTACTGATAGGTGTTTGTTTTGTTTTTTGAAACAGGGTCTCATTACTTAGCCCTGGCAGTCTTGGAAATCCCCTCTCTGGCTTTAAACTCACAGAGATCCTTTTACAGTTAAAGGTATTCGTCACCACAATTTGGTAATATTGTCACACTTCTGTAGGAGGTAGATCTCAACAGTGACATTTGGATTCTTAACAATTTTTTTCTACAAAGCTTAGATACTAGATTACCTTTTTTACTATTACATATGAGTACGGATGTATTCATCTATATAAACTTCTTTTTCTTGGGTTGGTGGACAGGATAGCAGGTTAGTGAGCGTTGTACACTTCTAATCTTAGTCTGATGGCCATTTGAGGCTATAGGAGGAGTTCCAGACCATAAAATATTTTGGGTTGATGGAATGATCCATCAGGTTAAGGGCCTTGCTGCTGAGAGTGATGGCCTGAATTTGATACCAGAACTCACATGATGGAAGGACAGAACCAACAGAGACATTGTACTCTGACCTCCATGTGTGTCCACATGACTCTTTGTCTCAGACAACAGAAATAAATTGATATTAGAAAATATCCCCCTCCTACTGGGCAATGGTGGCGCACACCTCTAATACCAGCACTCAGGAGGCAGACAGAGACAGATCTTTGAGTTTGATGCCTGATCTACAGAGCTAGTTCCAGAACAACCAAGGCTACGTAAAGAAACCCTGTCTCGTAAAACAAACAAAAAAGAAAAGAAAATACCCTCTCCAAAAAAAATTCTCAGGAGGTGGAAGCTGGTGGGTCAGAAGTTCAAGGTCATCCATTGCTAGAAAGCAATGCCAGCCTGGGCTAAAAACCTTATCTCAAAAGAAAATAAAGAATCTGTGGTCTATTTTCAGTCAGTAACTTTCCTGCTAGGATAACATGTGTTTAACTGAAACATTGGTTTGGTTGATGTTTTTGTTTCAATTGTCTTGTGATTTGATACAGGAGAAGAGGGTCGTCATGAGTTCTGGAGGGCATCAGCATTTGGTCAGCTGTTTGGAGACATTGCAAAAGGCTCTCAAAGGTATGTATATACCTTTGAAATTGTTGATCTTACTAAAACTTAATAAAACTTAATAAAACTCACATTAAGGTGGATTTGGGGGGATGGCTGAATTCTAAACTTAAATAGAAATATAAATTAAGGAAGATAGCTTTCTATATTGGATGTTGCCTTTATTTTCATTTATGGAATTTTTAATTTAATTTTTTTTGTTATTAAAACAAGGAGCTTTTGTAGACCAGGCTGGCCTCGAACTCACGGAGATCCACCTGCTTCTGCCTCCCAAGTGCTGGGATCAAAGGCTTGTGCTACCAACCCCCTGGCAAATTTTTAAAATTTTTATTGACTTGTTTATGGGTTTATGGGGTGTGTGTGTGTGTGTGTGTGTGTGAGAGAGAGAGAGAGAGAGAGAGA
>LOEQ01000770.1:532749-548492 GCA_001685075.1 Bramus lutescens | reverse complement strand
AGCATGGGAGATCCTTCCATTTTCTGGTGTCGTCTTCAATTTCTTTCTTCAATGACTAAAAAAAAAATGTTCATGTTAAATTCAAAGAAGATACAGAAAATGATGCATTTCATAATGAAGCAAACAAGACATGCAAGAAAGTAAACATGACTTTGGGGTGCAGGCATGGGAATTCCACACGAGACAAAGAAGACATGTGTGATGTGTAGAAACTAAAAAATTGTGAAAGAGTATGTAATTATCGGATTAGTGAGATGGCTTAGGCAGGAGGGGAGCTTGCTACTAGGCCTGATGACCTGAATTCAATTCCTGGGTCTCAGCTGGTAAGAGATAATTCGCTGCCCCAATATTGTGAGCATGTGTGTGTGCGATGCTCTCATTAGTGCATCCATGTGAACATGCATGTGTGTGTGTGTACCTATGGAGACCCAAGCTCAACATAGGTTGTCTTTCTTCAATCGCTTTCTACCTTCGTTTGAGAGAGGATCTCTCCTTGGCTATGCTGGCTGCTGGCCAATGAGCTTCCAGGATTGGCCTGTCTCTGCTTCCTGCTCCATCCTCAAGCGGGGGTTACAGCACAGGTGATGGTGCCTGTTTTACATGGGTTCTGGGGATGCCAGCTCAGATTCACATGCTGGGAATGCAGATACTTCGTCTCCCTAGTACCTAATTGGTATCTTGGTCACTGAAGTGGGTTATTTCATCTCGTGATTTAAACTCACTTTCTAGGCCATAAAAGCTTGTACTCGTGAAATTGAGTATAAAATCTATACAATCGAGACAAGGGCTCTGTTCTTGTCCAGCATAACAGTCCCTCCCCCTTACATAGGAAGGTGTGCAGAGGTAAAAGCGTTAGCCCAGAGATGCAGCGAATGTCACGGTTGCAGCCTCCCTTGAGATCTGAGTCAAAGGCTGCCTTTTGTTCCTGTGTTACTTCCCCTGAAGTTAAATCTTAATACACCGCCACACATCATTTCTATCTTGTGTTTTCCATGTTTTGTATGTCTAGCATCACAACTTCCAAAGTGACAGGAACAGAGGTGTCTCTGAATAACCGTATACTACAGGAAGTTTCTCTCTTCTCATATAAAACCCAAGAGCAGAGCACCTGAGTTGGGTTCTACTGACACAAAATGAAACCCCAGCACATAAGCCCAGTCTCTCCATAGCAATCATTTTTCCCTTGAAAGATGAGAAAGGTGGAGAAGCGGGCAGAATATTAACCCTTTCTCTCTGCTTGCCCAGTGGACTGGACAAGAGTTTCCCTTGTGATATACCTAAATCAGTGCTTACAGGGATGAGAGTAAGCAATGCCATGTTTAGGAACAGTGGCTGTCAATTTCTATAAGGCAACAAATGCCCAAGCTGCAGATTAAAATAATTAAAATGGTTCACTTCTATTGTATTGTGGGGTCAAGTCATTGTTGCTGTCTGCAGTTGGAGTGAAAGATTTGCACTTAGGACAGCTATTATCTTATGATATCTTCCTACTATAAATTTCTGTGCCTCGTGTTCTCATTTTCAAATCCTGAGATAGTACAAAATGAAACAGGGTTCATGGGTGTCTACTTAGCTTTATTTATCAACTTGATGCAACCTAGAATTATCCGGGAAGAGAATCTGAATTGAGGAATTGCCTGGATAAGCATGTCTGTAGTGGAGCATCTCAACTGTTAATTGATGGAGGATAGCCCAACCCACTGTGAAGGCACCATTCCCTAGGCCAATGGTCATGAACTGTATAAGAAAGCTAGCCAAGCATAACAGCTTGCCATTCGACAAAGAGCATCCTCCATGGTTCCTGCTGCACTGCTTTGGCTGTGACGTGAGTTCCCTAGTCAGAGATAACACTGTGTGGAACAATAAGAAGGTTTTACCCTTTGAGTTCCTACCTTGACTTCCCTGGATGATGGGCTGTGGCCCAGAGTTGTAAGCCAAATAAATTCTTTCCTCCCCTGTGTTTCTGTTGGCACAAGTGTTTTATCACAACAAAAGTGAACAATGGCTCGTTTGCTAAAGGGTATGTACATTTGATGATGCTCTGAAGAAGCTAGGGTCCACAGAATTTGGCTTTACAGAGATTAAAAACCAAACAAACCACCTAGAGAGCTCCATCCAGAATCATACTGATTCATTGACTATATGCCATATACATCACGCTTGGTATTAAATATCCAAAGATGAAATAAATATAATGGAATCATGCTACAAATTGAAGAGCCATTTGATTCATTGTATCTAAATGATAATGGCTAAGCCTTGACTGTAAATTATTCACAGGAAGCGAGTTTCTGGAAGCCAAAAACTAATATCTTAGATGATAAATGGCTGTTGTTACAAGATGGTATGAACAAGCAAAACTACAATAATGTGCCTTTAGTAGTCCTCTGTGAATGGAGAGGAGCCCAAGCTGTCACCAACGCCAAGAGTGTCTACAACAGAAGAGAATAAACAAATAACCTGTAGATCCAGGTTTATGTGCAGTCATTTATTGATCCATTTAATCATCCATTAGACCAAGAATCTTATCCCTTAATTACAGTTGAGAATAGTGAAAACTATCAACAGGACTGAATTCCTGATGTGAACAAAGAAATCACAATGAATATTCTTCATTAGTGGACCACAGTGACTCCAAAGAAGGAAAGTGTTACAGTCTTATTTCTTTTTTTTATTTTAAAAATAAGCATATTTTGTGTTGGAGAAAAGGCTCAATACTTAAGAGGACTTACTACTTTTTCAGTTCCCAGCACCCACACAGCAGTTCATAACCATCTATAAGCCCAGTTTCAGGAAATACATTGTCCTCTTCTGACCTCCCTGAATGTGGTTCACATGCAGTATATGCATATAGGCACTCTTGATGTGTGATTCCCCTCTGCATACTGTGAATATGTTTTATTATCATTTGTCAATAAAGAAGCTGCTTTGGCCTGTGACAGAACAGAATAGAGCAAGGCAGGAAAACTAAACTGAATTCTGGAAGAAAGAAGGCAGAGTCAGAGAGACAACATGTAGCTGCCGAAGGAGACGGGTGCCAGACTTTACCTGGTAAGCCACAGCCTTGTGGTGATACATAGAATAATAGAAATGGGTTAATTTAAGATGTAAGAGTTAGTTAATAAGAAGCCTAAGCTAATAGGCCAAGCAGCATTTTAATTAATATAGTTTCTGTGTAATTACTTTGGATCTGGGCGACTGGGAAACGAATGAGCAGCCTCTGCCTATACACTCTCACATACACACAAAATAATGAAAAAAAAATCTTCAATCAACATATTTATTTTAAAAATGAAATAAACAAGGTAAGTTGAATTATTAAAATCCCACAGAGCAATTAATTGCATTTAAAATTCAGAGAGAAGCTACCTTCCTTCCACTGCACACAGGATGGCATTCCCAGGGACAGTTGACTGGATTTGTAGTTCAGGTGTAAAGCATGGTTGAATCCACTAGATGATTGATCACCTCTTCCATGTGTGCTGGGCACAGCCAACACTACACCGGTCAAGCACAGCAGCACATGTTACATATAGAAAAGGTGCATCCCATCAATCATCCTACTGTCTGAGCTCCTTGATGGACACCAGGCCTGAGTGACGCAGGATGTAGCTTATCCAGGAACATCACTAAAGAACAGCTGTGGTTGAAGTTTTCAGGCAGCATTGAGAGTCGGTTGGTCAAATTTCCCCTTGTGAATCCTCTCTTCATAAGCAGAGTCTGTGGCCTGAGGTGATGTTAGCTCTGCTCACAAGCTGTGAGGCACGTGTGGGCTAGGAAAGGACAGCGAGGCTCTAGAGAAGGGAGACATTGGCTGAAGCCAAGCTTGGTCACCCTCCACCCTTGCAATGAGTGTTGGCACTCGGTTTCCTTATAATAACAATAACAATAATAGCTGCCTTGCGGGAGGCTGTCAGGAGCAAATGAAATAATGTATGAGAGGAAACCTGGCATACTATTTCTTAGTGTAGCTTCTGCCCCAGGACTATTTCTCTCTTTCCTTAGCCTTCTTCCCAAAGCTAATGTTTGGATGAAGAGAGAGGCACAAAACTTAATAGCATGTTAAGAGTGTGGTAATTAAAATAAACAATATGGATTACTATTCATTTTTAAGATTTTTTATTTTTATGTGTGTATACATGAATTTATGTTCACCATGGACATCATACCGATACTTATGGAAGCAAGAAGAGGGTGTTGAATCCCAGGAAGCTGAAGTTATTGGTTGTAAATTGTCTGTGGGTGCCGAGTACAAAGTCTGGGTCCTCTACAAAAGCAATCAGTGCTCTTAACCCCCAAGCCATCTCTCCAGCCATGTAGGTATTAAATTTTTAAATATCAAAATCCATATAAAACAAACTCATAATGAAGACGCTATCAAGTCTATTTGTTTAAAATTTGCCATGTATATTATTTAGAAGAATTTCTAAATAAGAAAAGTGACATTCATTTTGCTGCTGATTCTAAGCTGCTGCCTCTATAGTTATAAATCTGAGATGTCTGAATAGGGAAGTCAAGAATCTTCCTGTGCGTTGTTTTAGATTAATTTAAAGCCAACTTTAAATGTGAACTCGAGCCACTTTATTGAGGAACTAAGAGGCCACTTTGTCTCCCTCTTCTCATGTAGAACTACCCATCAGCAGCCCTAATAAGGACATTCTAGTCCATATTTTTGTCTAAAGAACACATACCTCCTTCCTGGAGTTATAGCACAGACTATAAGGTGTACCACAATCTGGAAGGCTGAGCATAAAATAATATTTTTAAAAATTGTTCATAGGAAATCATAGCTAAGTATGATACTAAGTGTTTTAGTGCCAAAGCTACAAATGATGTTATCTACAAACATTATTTCCCCACAGAAAGGAGAGGGACTTTTTTTTCTAAATCCATGCCAAATAAAAATGTCTTATATTTTCAACCTTCGCTGTCTGTCATTACTATTCTAACTGGCTTATGTATCAACTGGTATAGGAACTAATTTTTCTTATTTCAACTCATTCTCCTATGACTTTCACCACCTTCCATGTATGCTTGGCCTCTCCCAAGGTTTGGCGCTTCCGCTCCATCTCTACCCATGAATCACCCTGTTTAAACCACTTAGCCACATCCGCGTTTTTCTCCCACACATCAGACAGTGCCTATCAGCCATGTGCATTCTACAGTCCCTCATTTCTGCTTTCTCTGACCTGAAAGCCATGACTGGAGAAGAGAAAGGAGATAGCCTGGTACAGCAACTGCTCCTGCTAACTCACTGAGTCTCCTCTACGCTGGCCCTCATAGGTCCAGGTTAGCGAGCCATCTCTTGCCATTTGTCCATCTTAAAGTCTATTTCTCTTTTGTTTGTTTTACATTCTCCAATCCTCTGTTTTGTTGCTCCCATTCTCCAACATTGTTTCTGTTTTTAACAAAAATGTTGAGATTTAATTTTTAATAGAATATACATTTCAAATGTAGTTTGATAAATTTTGACAAGTATATATATGCACGTAATACATATGTATGTTTATGATTCATCACTAAAATGAAGATTTGTTTAAATTATTTGAAAAATTTATTTTCTAGTCAATATCCAGCAGTAATTATGGCTTCAGAAAAACCACTGATCTCCTTCTTATTATAGTTTTTCCCCTTTCTAGAATTATTTATTTTCATCTTCTTGTGCTCAGTATAATATGTGTAATGAGATCAGGCTATGATTAGATTAGGGATAGGAAGGGAACCACACGAAAGTTAATTAGAGCAAACTGAGGCTTTGGGGCACACGGGCGTATTCAAATTCCATCAGAGAATCCAGACCTCGACGTATGGGGACAAGGAAAGGATGAAATTCCCTCCCCTGGACCCCATGCCATGATGGAGTTTCAGCTTCTCTCAGTCTTCTGCTGTTGATGTGGACTTTTCAACTGTCTGGTTGTTGGCCCATTGGCTTGACCTGACCCACTGTTTCCTACTCCTGAACCGATTCTGGACTGGACCATCATGCCTTTCACCTAGCAGCTCACCTCTGCAGCTTTGCTCCTGACCTCGACTTCAGAAGCTCTAGCAGTAACTGCCCCTGCACAGCAGTCTAGTCCCTTACCTTAGCAACACAGACACTCTCTCAGCCTCTTCTGAAACCTTTCCAACTCAGCCGTAGCCTCCTTAACTAGGACTCATTCTGTGAGCTATAGTGTGCAGATAGGTTTATAGACATATTTGCCATGTGATAAGAGTTAATGTTAGTAATTAAGATCGGAATAAAAGTCCCTGCACTCACTTCAGCCAGGTTAGTAAGGTAGGCAGGATTGTATGACAAACTGCTGTCATCGAATCTTCTAAACCCCACAGATTCACTGTTATTCAATACATTCTGACATGGTGGAAAGGCACAAAAGTGTTCATCTATGTTTCTGGCGTATCATACACTACAAGCTCATGACACACATCTTACAGAGATTTTTAGCCCTGGTATCACTGCTCTGGGCCCATGGCACAGCACAGTGGCACAGCACAGTGCATGATAGTGATTGTGGATGGTAATGGGGTCTGGTCACCATAGGTCAGGGAGTAGAGGAGTAAGTGCCATGTCTTGTCATCATGTCTTCAAGGACATGCTCCTGGTGTCCTAACTCACACTAAACCTCACTTCTTAAATGTGCCACCATTGACCAAGAGTGCCACCAGACATTTAACACCTGAGCTTTTGGAAGACAGTCACAATTCCAACCGCAACATTAAATGAACATAGTTTATTAAAGAGGTCGTATTGGAGCAGAATCTGAGCAAAAGTCTGGTACAACGATATTCCAGAGAGACAGAGAATCAACTAAAATGTCTGGGAGGAAAACCCTGCAAGGTTTCTAATCTCTTTGAGATGGGGAGAAAGAAGTCTATCCTGGACATGTTACACTTGAAATAACCATTAAATGACCAAGTAGAAATGTCACAGAGGTAATTGTCTATTCACATCCAGAGCACAAAAGAGCAATCTGAACCACAGATGTTAATGAGTTTATTAGCATTGGGATGACAATCAATTTCATTAGGCAGTAGAGTAGATGAACCCTAGCAGAAAGCAGAAAGTAGACCAGAGCCTGAAGCAATCCAGCCTGAAGAACTCAAAAAGGCAGAGGCAGAAAAAATTTCTAAGAATGGTACAGAGTTAAGACAATATATTGTACATGCTATGTGTCTCTAATATAACTACAATGAATATCACAACCCCATATTCCTACATATCTTTCCCACTTCTTATTTTTATCTTAATCATCTTTATGCTAGCTTCTGAATAAGCACAAAGTAATTGATACAGAATAAATCATTATTTTTAAAGGTTTACTGATTTTTACTTGTGTGTACAGGTGGCTTGAATGCGTGCATGTCTATAACACCACGTGTGTAGTATCCATGGAGTCCAGGACACTAGATCCTCTGGAACTGAAGTAACAGAGTGTTGCGAGCCACCATGTAAGTGGGAATTGAACTAAGTTCCTCTGGAAGAGCAGCCAGTGCTCTTAACTCCTGAATCAGCTCTCCAGCTCCCAACCATCCATTCCACATTGCTGTCTTTAACTGTAAATTCTAGATCTTTCCATCTAACAGACACCATAGGCTTCACTCTTGCTCAGCACGCTCGTAAGCTGTGCACATGTGCATCCCTCTGAGAGAGAGGCAGATTAGCTCAGGCCCTGAGGTTGAATTCCATCTCTGTAGTTCTGTGGCTGCTTACAGGAGCTGTGACAGCTCTGTCATCTAGAGATTCCTATTACCTCAAAGGCCCTGGTGAAGGCTTCCAGAGCTAATGCTGCTTGCTGAGGGGAACAGCTTGCCTGTAGCTGTGCTCAGCAAATGTCAGTTGGTACTTCTCAGAGCATCTCGCATGTAGAAGTACAGTTCGTGCTAGCTCAAATGTGATATGGGATATCTTTCTGTATGCTGTGAGTATGCTTTATTACTATTGATTAATAAAGAAGCTAATTTGCCAAACAGCCAAGCAGAATAGAGCCAGGTGGGAAATCCAAACAGAGATACAGAGAAAGTCAGAGGAGAGGCCAAGCAGTCACCAGGTGTAGTAGGAAGGCCGTTTGTTGGTTCCTGGCTTAACAGCCCCAAAATAATCACACAGAAACCATATTATTTAAATCACTGGTTTACCCATTAGCTCTAGCTTCTTATTTGCTAACTCTTACAACTTAACTTAACCCTTCTCCATTAATCTGTGTATTAACACGTGGCAGTGGCTTACCAGCAAAGTTTCAGCATGTCTGTCTCTGGCAGTGGCTCCGTGGCTTCTCTTTGACTCTTCCTTCTTCCTGCCAGCATTCAGTTTAGTTTTCCCCTCCTAGCTAAGTTCTGCCTTGCTATAGGTTCAAAGCAGTTTCTTTATTCATTAATGGTAGTCACAGCATACAGAGGGGAATCCCACATTAGCCAGGGAAGCGAGATGTAGAACAAGTCATGAGCCTCCTGGTAAAATATAGACTAATAGAAATGGGTTAATTTAAGTTGTAAGAGCTAGTTAATAATAAACCTTAGTTAATAGGCCAAACACTTTGTAATTAATATTAAGCCTCAGAGTAGTTATTCAGGAACTGGCAGGCAGGAGAGAAACCACCAGTTACACAAAAGTTCTCATTAACACTCAAAGTTACACCTGTTAGGATGACCACCATCAAAAGAAGCCAAGAAAGTACAGGTGTGGATAAGGATATAGAGAACCTTTGTGCACTGCTGGGGGCTTGTGCATAATGCAGATACAGGGAACAGCAATGCAGAACATCATCAGAAACTTAAAAATAGAATCTCCATATGATCAGGAATGCCACTTCAGTAATATCTCCTCAGGAACAGAAGGTCAGATCTCAGAGAGGTATCTGTATATTCATGTCCATTCTGTCCTTATTTACAACAGCTAAGAAATGGGCCAACTGCCCACTAAAGATTTGTAAATATACTCTGTACACACAATCCAGCCTCTAAACATAATGAAACCCTAGCACATGTAACACAGATGAAGCTTGGGGACACCAGGCTAAGTGCAATGCTAGTCAAACAGGTCAGGGAGGGGAGAGTGAGACTCGGGGTGGAGGGAGGAGGAGAAGAGAGGAGGGGAGGGGGCAAAGAGAGAGAGTACGCACAGCCATGGAGATTGAAATTGCTAGGAGAACGCTAACTGCCAGAGGCTGGAAGGATAGAGTGGGGTCTTGTTTCGTGAGTGGTTTTGGTTCTGCGTGAAGACCCTAAAGCTCTGTAACAAGCAATGTCCACACAGCTAACACCATTGAAATGTACGGTTAAAGATAGTTGAAATAAAAAGTTTTAGTATTTTTACAATTAAAAATAGGGAACTGTAAAAAAATCTCTAAGGCTTGGCACAGTCATTTGCAAATCTCTCTCTCTCTCCTGTGTGTGTGTGTCTCTGTGTGTGTCTGTCTGTCTTTCTCAAACAAAATTCCCTGCATCTGATAACACAGTTTAGCAATCACATGTGAAGAACAGCATCGGGCGGTAACTAGCTGCATAACTCTCAGTAATGCAGCACACAATGCCTGTCTGCATTCTATGCGCTACCATACAGCTCGTGAACTTCCCGCAAAGGGCTGGAGGTTGAAACACACACAGACAGACAGAGACAAGGACCTCTAGTCACTGGTAAGAAGCTCTTTATTCAATAGCACCACGGAGGCTTAGGTACCCAACAGTTAAGTGGGCCAACAGGTGAAAATCGTATTTAATCCTCAAGGCCAAGGCAACACATGCTCGTGAAGCAGAGCTGGTAAACAACTTTGACACAGCCTTTAGTAACTCAAATCAGAAGGAAAGTAAAGATCGCTAGCAGGGAAGAGCAGCTGGAGGCAAGGACTCCAAATGGTCCCAACACAGTAGTAAGAACTCCAATATTAGTAATGCTAGAGAGAATCACCAGAACCCACAGGGTAGATACTTTGTAAAGTACTGACCAAATAACTCAGCCAGAGGCCACTTGGTTCAGCTACATAGTCTGTGTAGCTCACTCCCTCTGGCTGTCCTAGTCAGAGTCACAGCTGCTGTAATGAAACTTCACCATCAAAAGTAATTTGGGGAGGAACCGGTTTATTTGGCTTACACTTTCACAACATAGACTATAACTGAAGGAAGTCAGGACAGCAACTCAAACAAGGCAGGAATCTGGAGGCAGGAGCTGATGCAAAGGCAAAGGAGGAGTGCTGCTTATTGGCTTCTTCCTCATGGCTTGCTCAGACTTCTTCTAGAACCACCCTCAATGGGCTGGGCCCCGCCCCCATCAATCACTAATTAAGAAAATGCCCTACAGGATTGCCTACAGCCTGATCTTTTGGAGTCATTTTCTTTTGTCTCTTTGGGTGTGAGCCTAGCCTTTGAAGGCTGAGCCTTCAGTCCAGACCAAAGACATTTTCTCAGTTGAGGCTTCCTCTCAAGAGGCTCTAGCTTGGGCCAAGCTGGCATGAAACTTGTCAGCATAACGGACCCCTTGTCAACTGGACAAACAAATACATCAGTGTTAAGCCACAGACTTTCCTTTCTTGTTCATCCCCAATTTCACACATTAATATCCACAGCACAGCTAAAAACCAAACACTCACCACAGTGACCTTCCTACTCTAGGCAACATAGTTTCTGCTGATTTTCAAGCTTCAAAAGTCCCATCTTGTATAAAACTTTAAAAACTCAGTTTCATAAAAAAAAAATCCAGTCTGGTGGTGGTGGCATACATCTTTATTCCTAGCACTCAGAAGGCAGAGACAGGTAGATCTCTTGTGATTTCGAGGCCAGCCTGGTCTACAGAGCAAGTTTTAGAACAGCCAGGGCTGTTACACAGAGAAGCCCTGTCCTCAAAAACAAAAACTGAAAGACCCTCAGGACCCTCTCAGGACCTGCAGCTGGCCTGGTCTCATGAGAACATCCTGTTTGCCTGAAAGACCCTCAGGACCCTCTCAGGACCTGCAGCTGGCCTGGTCCCATGAGAACATCCTGTTTGCTTGAAAGACCCTCAGGACCCTCTCAGGACCTGCAGCTGGCCTGTTCTCATGAGAACATCCCGTTTGCTTAGGAGAACAGGATATCTGTGGTTGGCACATGTGCCAATCTTAGAAGGCCAGCAGTTCACAAAAGGAACAGTCTATGCCCTTGAGTCATCTAACGAAAACCAGATGGGGAAGGTCAGTGCCAGAATGGAACATCTGGGAAATGGAATGAACAAACAACTTTGTCCTCACCATGAACCTAGTCACTGTCTGATCTGTTTAAAATAACCAATGATCTTTATGCTCTGNACCCTCAGGACCCTCTCAGGACCTGCAGCTGGCCTGTTCTCATGAGAACATCCCGTTTGCTTAGGAGAACAGGATATCTGTGGTTGGCACATGTGCCAATCTTAGAAGGCCAGCAGTTCACAAAAGGAACAGTCTATGCCCTTGAGTCATCTAACGAAAACCAGATGGGGAAGGTCAGTGCCAGAATGGAACATCTGGGAAATGGAATGAACAAACAACTTTGTCCTCACCATGAACCTAGTCACTGTCTGATCTGTTTAAAATAACCAATGATCTTTATGCTCTGAAAACTGCCRATTAYGTAATCAATTTTGCCTATAAAAGCTTGCTGGAATTTTGCTCGGGGTGCTCAGTCTCCCCAGAGTCTTGAGTCACCCGATAGCGCTATCGAAATAAACCTCTTGCTGTTGCATCTGCTGTCCTGGATTATTGAGCCTGGAGACTTCTCCTCGTGGCCTTAGAAATTCTAGGGTCTTTCAAAACAAACAAACAAACAAAAATATCTATATTCTTTTTTTTTAAATCTAAAGTCTCCAACAGTGGGTTCCTATAAAATAAAAATAACAAGTTAAAAATTTAAACTTTCATATTTCCAGAGGGAAGAACCAGGGCACAGTCACAATCAAATCAAAGCAAAACTAAACTCCAACTGTGAAAACAGCTCAGTGTCCAATGTCCAAGATCCATTCCCGGTCTTCTAGGCTCCTCCGAAGGGCTTGGGTCACATCTCTAGCTCCGCCCTCTGCAGCACACACAGTTTATCTTCTAGGCCTGGCTGGCTCCACTCCACTGCTGCTGCTGTTCTTGGTAGCCTTTCCCCAGTACTGGCGACTCCAGCATGCCCTGGTCCCTTGCTGCAGCTGGGCTGCACTTTCACCAACAGCCTCTTTGGGGCCCTCTTCAGGGACTCCAGCACTGCCACACAGTGTGAAGCCTCAGCTATGCTCCATGACTCCTCCATGCCTTTCAAACCAGTACCACCGTGGATACTCTCACACCACCAAGACTGACTGCCAGCACGCGTTACAACCTTGTGATGCAGATATCAACCTGCCGCCTCTGGAGGACAGCTTCTGCACACTGACCCTGAGGAAACACTTCTCATATTTCACCTCAGCAGTACTGCTCTCTCCTCAAGCACAGCCGATTCTTCAGCCCCAGCTGACCAGCGTCCATTGTCCCAGCAATGTAAGTGTTGTCAATTCTTCAGCTCCCACTGATGGGGCACCATGGATTCTTCACACAAATGGCCTTACAGAGTCTTGGCTTCCCTCTGACACTTCACAGGTCAGGCTTCCATTGTCTGCACGGCTTTCAACATTCTATCCTCCAAGTTCCTACAGGACAGCCCACTGAGCTCTCAACACTCAATGGCTTTTCTAGCCCAAAGTCCAATAGTCCTTCCACAGTCCTCCCCAAAATATGGTCAGGTCTGTCATAGCACTATGCCACTATCCTGGTATCAATTTCTGTCTTAGTTTGGGTTACTGTTGCTGCGATGAAACGCCATGACCATGACCAAAAGCAGCCTGAGGAGAGAAATGTTTATGTGGCATACATTTGTACAACATAGACCATCACTGAAGAAATTCAGGACAGGAACTCAAACAAGGCAGGAACCTAGAGGCAGGAGCTGATGCTGCAGAGGTCATGGAGGGGTCCTGCTTACTGGCTTTCCCTCAGTGGCTTGCTCAGACTGCTTTCCTAGAGAATCACCAGCCCGGGATGGCACCACCCACAGTGGTCTGGTCTTTCCCCCATCAATCGCTAGTTAAGAAAATGCCCTACAGACTTGCCTGCAATCTGATCTTACAGAGATGTTTTCTTAATTGAGGCTCCCCCCATCTCAGATGACTATAATGTGTCAAGTTAGCATAAACCCAGTCAGCACACTCGCTATGTCATTCTCTGAGTGGCACCAATGTTCAAACCTGTAAAAGCAGAGTAGATGCATCTCACCATCTTCTCCTAAACTTTCTGGGTATAGACTGTGTGGCGATTGGAAAAGTGTCCAGTCTGGCCACTGCGCATCAGACCAGAGTCTAGGTTGGAAAGGAAAACTAGCCTGTGGATGGCCCACTGTGAATGGCCCACTCTAAATCCATTGTCCAGCTCTCCTTTCGTTCCTGCTGGGGCAGTGGTGTTAGCTGTTCCTGTTCTGGAGCCTCAATAGGGCTGGGAACTGGAAAAGTAGAGGCAGATATAAAAATAAACAAAACAAAGAAACTGGGGGAAAACAAATTATGTTATTATGATGAACCAAGAGCCGTTTGCTCTTTGGTCTAGCACAGTAGCTGGCAGCGATGTATGATGACTGAATTACAATATGGCAGAATGTCCAGTCTCTCCAGCATACAGGCTGGAGGGCAGGTATTCACTAAACTAACGGGCTGGGAGCTACCACACTGGAGGACATTAGCATCTTTGCTTTTATTAGGTAGTGTCAAGACCAGGCATCTGATTAGTGTGCACGGTCCAGGAACCCAGTGCAGGAGATGGTGGTGTCCACATTTAAGGTGGACTTTCCCATGTCAGTTACCTCAGTCCAGAAACACTGTCACAGCCCTGCCCAGAGGCTCGTCCCCTGGGTGTCCCTAAATCCTGTCAAGTTCAATCAATATCAAACATCGCGTACCCCAAATGTGACCAGTTGTACTTGTTTTCCTACCTCATTTAAAGATACTCTCTTGACATTCATTCTTGATTATTCATTAAAAAAAAATCACGACCCGTCATGGCATATTGAAGCTCTGAACATGTGCTTCTTTGCTTCACCTGTAAGAACGTGGGCAAAGTAAAGAGACGCGTTTGCTTTCTAGAGACTACATCTATTTGCTTTCACTGGGTAACGATTATGTATCTGCATTTCCTCCTTTGTCACAGCTATAGCATTAATCTGCGTTATGAGTAAATATTCTCTTATCTCCCAATACAATGTCTGACATGGCTCACTCCATCTTAATGAGTTCTAAATAGTTTACAGCAAGGAAACCACATTCCTTTTGCAGAGCAGGGGAAATGCCACACGTAAGTTGAGAACAGACAGAGCTCTACTGGCCTCTTTGTTTCAGGAATAAATGCTCCAAGCAAGATGCCATTTCCACAAAAATGAAGAGCTCAACCCTCCTAACAGCAATACGTGGCATACATACATGAATGTCAAAGGTATTTATGGAAGTAATGTTAATAAACTTACAGGGGATTCAAAGAATGGTCTAAATGCAACTGCCTAGATTTAAAGCAAACATCATTAGTTGACGAAATACTGGTATTTCTATTAAAATCAAAATCTAGTCGAAGAACCCCGCCCCCCCCCATTGCTAGTGCTATCTATATTANCTATCTATATTATACCGCCATAGTCCTGACTTATGGCTGTAACTCTACAGGGAGTTTCCTCAAAATACTCTTAAGGTTAATTGTGCTGACTGCGTCAGAAAATGTGGCTCAATGGTTTACGTCCATGATCCTACTGGTATTCACAATCACACCGTAGAGAAAACACTAGCCTGCTTACTTCCCAGGAGAAAAAGTGAGACAGGCTGATTCAAGATCAGAATCCACCTTAACTCGAATCTAAATTCCAGCTTCAGAGTCCCTAAGCCGTCCTGCCTCATTCATACTGTCTATGCAGAACCGGCTAACCCCCAACTCCTGAACCTTCTGCCCCAGCCTGCCACACGCTGGGTTTAGGGGTTAACACCGCTCTTCTTGGCCTTTCATGGATTTTTGAATGTGTCCATGAGACTTAGGGTCTGTCTGAGTTTCCGGATTTTTCCGTTCTGTGTGGCTCACACCTTACCACGGACAGCATACCTGCACATATACTGATACACACATATATCCCCAAAGAAGGAGGGGTGCCCTGTTCTGGTGTGCTGGTGCCTCCAGAGAAAGGCATCCCCAAGAGCCTCCAAGGGAGGTTCACACCCCTTCCTAGGCCTGGTCCCCCACAGACCCACCTCACTCCACTGTGCACTCCCCTGGGAAGAAGGGGTTTTATTGAGAATGAATACAGATTGTAACTTGCTATATTCCTTTCTTTTAAATATTTTTTATCTTATCTTCAGTTCATAAGTCCCATTAGTTAAGGTTAACAGACATTGAATATATATATTATATTATACTAATATAATAAGTATTCAGCATGTCACTGCTCCCTGGCTGTGAAGAAAATGCTACAACGCAATAAGGTTTGGTGGCTGTGGTACCCTGTATGTAAACTAAATAGAAATTTTCTTTTCAGGGCACAAACTGTAGTAACTAATTCCAGTTAAGACTAAGTCCAGAGCAGGCCACTAACGTTTGCTGTCCTGGGAATAAAGTAGAAAAGTAGAAAAACACTGAGAAGCACGTTTTTGACATTGACCTGGGTGACACATGCAAATTAACCTATCCTTTCAATTATTTTTTAACTATTTATTTATTATATATACAATATTCTGTCTGTGTATATGCCTGCAGGCCAGA
>LOEQ01000770.1:504003-514552 GCA_001685075.1 Bramus lutescens | reverse complement strand
CGCGGTGGCCTTCCCTCGGAGCGCCCGGCCCTCGGCGCCCTCTGGAGCTCCGGTCTCTGCAGACACCCCAGCTGGTTCTGCTCTGAGCTGCTCAAGCTTTGTGCGAAGAACCTACTGAAGTCTGTTTTTAAATAAAAACTTTTCTTCAGTTTCCGTTTGGGGATTTTTGCTTTGTTTCGGTGCAGTTTGCAATACTCTCTACCTCCCTTGCCTCCTTTTTTCTCCCGGTGTATTATCCGCGGGGCGGACCTGGGATGAGCGTTTCGTAATTGCAAGCAGAACTGTGAGAAGCCACGTCGGAATAGTACTCAGGATGGACAAAAAGTCCTTTGAAACGGTGCTGGATGAAATTCGAAAGGTAACTACTTTGATCCCTAAAAAAGGATAATTGTCGTGGGTTACTTTTCTCTGGGATGTTATGTGTAGATAGTGCATTATAAAAAAGAGTCATCGCATCGCCAAAGGTACTTTCCTGTGTAATTTTGGTAGGTTGCACGGTTCAAAGAGAAGATAAGCCAGCTAGCTGACTGCTCAACTTGAGAAATCACTGTGTGTGGTTGGTATGGGAATTACGTTTGGGCTGCCCACAGTTCTGGAGCCAACTGTAAATCCTTACTAAGTCAGACCTTTTGGTTAAATAACATTTGGTTCAATGTTTCCATGTCCCAGTAACAGGGAAGACTCAACACTGGAAGCAATAAGTAAGACCTAGAAAGTTGCTTTTCAAATCTCAAGCTAAGCAGAATCTATTCCCTGCCTTCGCTTTTTTTTTCCCTTCTGCTTTTTGAGATTGTTTTATATTTCCTTTCTCCTAATATGAACCACACAGCAAATCTGGAATGTAGTGTTGAGTTTAAAAGTATCTCCTATGCAAAAATAAAAGGTTACCTCTTAGACGGAAAGTGTAGTGCTGTGATCATGAGCCACCACCATAGAGCTGGCTTTTTTCTTTCAAGTAGACTTCTGCTCCTGTAGATTCCCCTTGTCTGATTAAAATTTGAAACAAAATGTCATTTTACCGTGTGCTTAGAATTGCCACACTTGGCTCCCGAACTGATTTTTAATCACTTTTGTGAGATGATAAATTTCAAGTTAAAGTGGATGAGAATGCAGACTTGCTTTGGATGAATGCAGACAGTCCATATGTGTGTATCCTCTCCCTTCTCAGCCTTGTGAAAATGTCTGCTAATAAATATGACTGAGGGACTCAGGGTGGTTCCGGAGATGAAAGTCTGCTCATCTGACGCAGCCTGTAATTCCACAGTTCTGGTCTTAAATCAAAACGTGCTGGAGAGGCATTTCTTTTTCAAATTGTGATTTATAAGAGCTGTGAATTGGAGCCCTTCCTGTCTGACTTCAGTTTCCCTATCTGTGGAGTTTGGTGGTGGACCGGTGTACTCCCAAGTTCAGTCTCCTTCAGTAGCTAATGCTCACCCAGGATTCTGGCCTGGAGGCCCTGTAACCCAGAGCTCCATGCCCTGCGTGTGGACCTACAGCTGGACCTCTCCATTGGGGGAGAATTTGAGACGTGATTGATGTCATCAACTCAAGCCAGGATTTGATCCTGAACCTTGCTTTTGACTGTCTCTGTAATGGTGATGACCACACACCTCAGAGTGCATTTCTCAGCATGCACTGTAAAGATTAAACTGTTGAGCACCCTGAATGTTTTGACTGGCCATTGCATTTGCTCCTAGTAGAATGATATATATATGAAAAATACAAATATTGTAGCTATTTGCGGTGAGGAGAAAATGGCTTGTTCGTATTTTGTGATGAGTGGCTTGCAAGCTAGGGTGGTTTGCATGGTCTACCATCTCTGAGAGGAGACTATGTGACGTCCATTAGCCCTAAATAGTATGCCAGGTCAGAGGCTCCAGAGAGGAAAGAAACCATTAATGAAACTCCTGTGTGTGTCAGATCTCTAAGTATTCATTCATTACAGCTCGTTGAGGTTTATGATTGGGATTCCCTGTTATGAATGAGGCAGCAAGCTGCTGTAAGGTGCCTCTTGAGGCCACAATGGTAGTTCCAGGTCATCTTGGTCTATATAGCGACACAACAACAGTTGACTGTATTACAATCTTATTTCTTTTGTGCAAGTGTTCATGGAGACCCAGCAGGTCTAAAAGGTAGCATTTCTTGTTGCCTGAGTTGCTGCTGCTCCCCACAGAACTGAATGAGACTAATCCCTATCAGGTTGTGTGGGGGAGGGGGTTATCTAATTTGGGTAGCTGCTTATTACCATGCTGCTGATGTATATTAATTCTTTTTCCCCCTTTCTAGGCTGTTTTGACAGAATATAAATTAAAAGCAATTGAATATGTTCATGGGTACTTCTCCAGTGAACAGGTATTTGTCATTTTTCAAAGCCTTTTTTATACTAGTGTTGTGGTTAACGTCTGTTTACCTATTGGATACATTCAGAATTGCATTAACTTTGTGGCCTTCTTTGCTCTAGAGCTTTAAAAGCTCTTATATCTTGCAGAAGGCTTTACAGGATGTGAGCTCCAGGGGCAGCTTATGTGCTGTGCACTCACGCCACAGTCCCTACTCTATATATGTCCATCTGAAAACACACTGTCTTTTTAAGAAGCGACTTAAACTGTCAGTTGTTCTTAGGAAAATATCAAAAGTTCATGAACTCGGGGCTTGAGATGACTGGGTGGTTAAGAGCACTTTCTGCTCTTACAGAGGGCCCAGGTTTGTCTCAGCACCTACATGGTGGCTCACAACCCTCCAAAACTCCCGTTCCAAGGCATCTGATGCTTTCTGAACTCCTGGAGCACCTTCCAAGGCATCTGATGCCTTCTGAACTCCTGGAGCACCAAGCTCATGTGTAGTGCACAAACGTATGTGCAGGCAAAACACTCGTACACATGAATCATAATCTTTAGTTAAAAAACTTCTGATGTTATGAATTAGTAAATTTTACTGAATTTGTATGGTATTTATAACAGTTTGAAATTCACTGTATGGCCAAAGAAGACATGAATAAATGCTGAACTGTTTGCTACACAGCCAACAGACTGTTGTTCTGTTCCTTTGTGCTCTTTTTTGCGGTTCTCTTTCAGGACAGTGGCCCAGGGTCGGGGACTCTAGGTGCCCTGCTCACTCCTGACTGGCATCACGTAGTATTTTCACCTTTGCCTCGAGGCCTCTGTGGGTGGTGATAGGAGCCTCTAAGACCCTGTCTCTCACAGTGCAGTACTGAGCTAGATCCGTGACTGACCGCTGTCGTGTGCTCTGCAGATTCAGACCCGAGGGCAGAAGTAGATCTGCTGGCCTTCATTCAGTACCACACACCCCAGTGGATGATCAGAGCTGCCGCCTGGTGCTGTGTGCTTTCCATTTGTAGCGTTTTCACATCACCGCACTGGCGGTCCATCTCCACCTAACTTTTTGGCCCTCTCTTCTTTCACTATACACCATTTTCTAGATTTCTTCATTATGTTTTAATAATTTATTTCTTTTGTGATACTGAAGATTAAGCCCCAGGGGCCTTGCACATGCTGAAAAAGTGCCCCTCCACTGAGCTACCTCCCAGCTCTCTTTTTTTCTTGAGACTCCTGGTGTTAACAGACTAGCTGATGTTAACAGTCCTGCACCACCAGGCCAACTCTAAATTGTATGTCTCCTTTCTTAGAAAAGAGAGAGAGAAAGAGGAAAAACATTTATTGTGTGGAGTAGCCATTGCATTCGTGAGATGATGTAAGGACAGGTTGTGGGCATCCTTTCTCTCCCACACATGGGTCCCAGGCATCCCAGCTAGGTCACTGGTATTTACGATAATCCCTTGAGCCACGGAGCCATCTTGCCTGTCCTGTATATTTTTCTTTCTTCCTTGACCAGTGCTGTCCACTGGGTTCTGTTATGATAGAAGCATTTTTATACACATCATCCTTTGTGGAAGCTGTTGGTGTCATGTGACTCTGGAGCACTTGACGTGAGGCCTGTGCTGCTATAGGACTGAGGTTTTAAGTTTTATAAATTGTCTGAAGTTTGCCACGCTGTTAGACTCTGGTGCCACGTTCTTCGTCTACACACGGCAATGGGAATTCCGAGTGCTGAGATCTGTCTTAACGAAGCATGTGCAGACACTGTCATCGGAGCTGAAGTGTCTCTCTGTTTGCAGGTGGTTGACCTCCTCAGGTACTTCTCCTGGGCAGAACCGCAGCTGAAGGCCATGAAAGCACTCCAGCATGTGAGTGTCTCCCTTCTCGCTATGTGCAGAGTAACACTGTCATTCCCCCGTCTCTGGATGAGCCAGAGCAAGCTGTGGTTTGTATCAGAAAAGCTAGCTTAAATCCCATTATACTTTGGTACTATATTAAGAAGTGAAAGCCTTCCAGGGTGTGAAATTGCACTGTGCTACTGTTCAATTCGGTCCTAATTGGCAAACTGAGGGCATATGCTCGTTGCAAAGCAGAGTCCTGGGATTTAGACCCTTGGGATTCAGGTTCTGCAGCATCTGCCGCCGCACATCACTTAGGCTAAAGGAGGCCCTGTCATCCGGAAAGATGAAGCTCAGTCCTTTCCCTGACTGTGACTCTTGTGCCTTGCACACTGAGTTGAGTCCCCTGTGTGAATGCCAGCTCTGTCGGTGGCCATTCAGAGGCGCTTAGGCTTGTTACAGGCGAGCACATTGGAAACCAGACATCTATGACAAATGTACAATGCTGACCTGCTTCTGAAATGGTTATGTTTTAAAAAGCCCAAGTTTAACTCAGTATTTCTAGGATTCCCTTGAGTTGCTGGGGCTTACCTCTTGCTTGTGTTCCTTTCGGCTACGAGGTAGGCTATGTCCTGAAATGCTTATACTAACAATTTAATTTTATAATTGTTATACTGACAATTTAATTATAGTTCCCCAAAGCAGGTAGGGTCAGGCACAGAAGCCTTATGTTGAAACACCTTGTTTTTCTGATAGAAAATGGTGGCCGTCCACCCAGCGGAAGTGGTCAGCATCCTCAGCTGCTTCACCTTTAGTAAAGACAAACTGGCTGCTCTGGAGCTGTTGGCCTCGTGAGTATCTCTTACTGCCCGTTCAGATCCAGAAGCGTACCTGTCTCTCGAGGTCCCTGCTCTGTGTCGGTGTGACAGTTACACAAGGCAGCAGAATGCTGATGAGATAGTGTGAAAAATGATCTGTGTGGATGTGTCAGTTGTGGAGGGAAGCCGAGCTCTAGTGACATAACCCGTGGAAACAGCTGGTGTTACAGCACACATCTGTCACCTCAGAGACTGAGGCAGGGGACCCTGAGTAAGACAGTAAGAAGCCGTCTCCTAATACAAACAAAAATGCCCACGTTCTGGGAAAGCACGGTACTGGGTTCTAGTATCTTTACATAGTCGATAGCCCTGTGCTTCCTACAGATGTGGACATGGCTTCCAGAGTAGTGGGTCCTTCCTACATCTGTGCTTGTAGTTCACAGTCAAAAGGCTGCCTCACACCCCTGCATGTCAGCATGTGCTTCGCTTCCTTCCCATCCTGAGTAACTCCAAGGACAAGCTGATGAAAATGTAGCATGTCTTTTGAGCCGGGCACCTGTGACCTCAGAGCCTGTGATTACCCAAGTGATGGAGTGATGTGGGCTGTGCAGTGCTCCGCACTTGACCTTTGAGAACCTTATGTGAGCATGAGGTTGAGGAGAAGGACCCCTCTGCAAAGTTTAGAGGTGTTAGGGGGGTTCAGTTGCTTATTCATAGGCAATGTAGTCTAGAGTTCGGGATGTGTTGCTATGTCCACAAACACAAAGCGTGTTATAAAGACATTTCTGACCTCTTGTGTGTGTCTGCCTGGGTCCTCAGACATAATCTAAGTCATGTTTCCTTGGCAGAAACATCGTGGATGCACAGAACTCGCGTCCCATTGAAGATTTGTTCAGGATCAACATGTCAGAGAAGAAACGGTGCAAGAGAGTCCTGGAGCAGGTACTCCTCCCAGCCGCTGTGCAGTGAAGCACCTGCCGTAGACATTCTTGCCAGCGAGGGAGCACAAGCGGGGCCTTGTAGAAAAGGCTGTTGGGGGCAGAGGTCACTNGGCGGTTCACCCTGCAGACACTCACATCTTTCCTCTGCGGAGCGCTGCCGTGGCGCAAACCATTTTATCCTCATGTGCAGGAACAATGACTTCATATTGTGTTGTCAGCAGTCTCACAATAATCAAATTCATGGCAGTGAATACTAAATCCGCGCTCCACGTCTGTAAAGGGGGCAGGGTATCTACCCAAGCGCTGGAACCTGGACTTGCCATTCGCTGTTGCAGATTCCTGAGGTCAGGCTGCCTCCCCTGAAGGAGCTGCTTGCGCTCTGCTCTCTGGGCCCTGCTGTTCGCCTCTGTGATCCGAGTTCAGGAAGGGCAGCTCCGCCTCCCTCCTTGTTTCCCTGCTGAGATGAGCCTAACCCACATCTCTTTAACAGCCTTCTCCCCGGTTCTCTCGACAAAATCTTAGGGCTGTGATAAATATAGTTGTAGTTTTCTTCCTTCTGGTGTATTCTCTGCCTAGCTCTGGGTCAGAACTGTTCTGGGACCATGTGCTCTATAGAATGGAACACTGTTAATGTAAAAGAACTGGTCCAAAAGTCTACTATTAATTTGTCCTAAGGAAATATACAAATTTATAGGTAAGGGTATTTGCCTAGTGCAGTTTATTATGATCAAGTTGAAGTGATTTTCTTTTTTAAGATTGAGGGGTTGGAGGTGTTTTAAGGTTAGAGGCTGGATTATGCAATTAATGTGTGTGGGAATTTATAAAAAGAATTATAAATACAAACAGCATCCCTGTAAGTTCTTTGATATGAGTATGACTGTTTTATGTATGATGCACATGTTATCTTTTATTCCTGTAGTGCAGTATGCATCCACTGGAGTGTACTAGCCTTACAAAGCCCAAGCACCAGCTCAGTGTCTAAGGTGTCATTTTAGAAGTTGAGGATGCAGTGTGAACACCATAGACCTAACCCCATTCCCTGTGTCTCACAACTGAACACTGTAATAAGTTCTTCTTGCTTTTCCAGTAGTCTGGCTCTTTGGGGTTGTTTTTGTAAGCTTTTAAAAATGCTTTGTTTTATTCTTATTTTTGTGTGGGTATATGCATGTGGATGCCTGTGAAGGCCAGAAGAGGGTGCCAGATCACCTGGAGCTGCCCCACCTGGGTGTTGGGACCAGGTCCTCTGCAAAAGCAACAAGAGCTTTTTATCAGCTGAACCCCCTCACACATACACCCCTGTTATTTGTGTGTGTTTCTACTAAACTATAACATTTTCAGAGCAACTCATCACACGAGCCGGACTTGTGTAGTTTTGGACTTTTATTATTATTATTATTGTTGATGGTTGGCTAAAGAAATGGAGCAGGAACTCACTATGTAGACCAGTATAGCCTCACATTCACAGATACCTGCCTGCCTTTGCCTTCTGGGTACTGGGATTAAAGGTGTGCATACTACGCCTTACTGCTAGATAATAGATTTTCTTGAACCTGTTGTTCATAACACTGGTGATGGTGGTTTGGGAATGTAACCATGGTGATATGGTAATGACTCTACTTCTTTGGGCACCATGGTAACTGATGGGTGAATGCCATGCTGTTCCTTAATTCATGACTTTAGCTAGACCTCCTGTTATCTGGAGTATCCAATGTGATGTTTGAGTTTTGTTAATCACTGTCTTCTTTTTTGCATTACAGGCTTTCAAAGCAGGCTGCAAAGCCCCTCACGCCATGATATCTTCATGTGGAACCATCCCAGGAAACCCCTATCCCAAAGGAAAACCCAGCCGCATAAATGGCATTTTTCCCGTAAGCATGCCTCTACTTACATGGAATTTCCCTTGACTAAGTATGACTGCAGCACAGATCTGTACACTTACGTGCTACACATGAGGACATGCTAGCTCATGCTGCTTCTGCAAAGGGATAGAGTCTCATGTCTTCAACTTAACTGATAGTCGACATTCAAATGCCATTAACTGTGTTACCTGCCTTCAGAACATGCCAGACAAAGGGTGATTTTGCTTTTCTGAGCATTCTCAGGATTTTTGACAGTTGCGTATCTGAGAACCCATTTTAGGACACTCCTTGATAAAGCCCTGTGAGAATATTGTTTGGACACCAGTGAGTGGTCCTCAAAGCCCTTGGAAAATAACTTTTTCTAAAGTTTTTACATTTCTATTAGCTGTGTCACAACCCCAGAGCTTCGTGGATTAGATAGCAAACATTTATTATTGCCAATAGTTTTTGTTTTGTTTGTTATTGGTTTGGTCTTGAGAGACAGGGTCTCACTCAGTAGCCTTGGCTGATCTGGAGCTCACTGTGTAGACCAGGCTGCCCTGGAAGTCATAGAGATCCCACCCACCACTGCCTTGGATTAAAGGCATGAACCACCACATTGTACTCCTGCTTTTCATAATTCAGAAAGCTGGGAGTGGCTAGCTCAGTAGCTCTGGCTTGGGTTTTATCCAAAAGCTTGACTGACACACATAGATGTTCTTTTCTTTCCAGGCTCACTTACATGCCTGGCAAATCAGTGTTGCTTGTTGTCAGGAGTCTTTATTCCTCACCACAAGGGCTTGAGTGCCCTCATGACGTAGTAGCTGGTTTCCACAGTGCATTGAACCAAGCAGAGGCAGGGACAGCTGTGGCAAGGCCATTTAGGCTTTGGGTGTCAGTGCTATTCTTTAATGTCATGTTAGTGAAGCAAGTTAACCCTAGTTATTCTGAGATGGATGGTGGGATGCAAGGACCGTCTTGGAAGCTGGTCTCCATCCCAGTGTGTCCTACCTAAGGACACAGTCTGTGAGGACAGCCTGATATAGAACAGATCATAAGAAGCTTATTCTGTTCTGATCTGTTCTATAGAGCAGTCTTTAATGGGGCCTTAGTTGCCAAGTTTCTTTTTCAGCTTCTAAGTCATAGACACTGGCATTAAAGTCTGTGTGTGTGTGTGTGTGTGTGTAGAAAGTGTTAGAGAACACATCATCTTTCTGTCATCTTTCTGCCTCCGTGGCACAGGAGGGCTAAGAGGAGGTCAGGCAGCAAGCTGGGGCTGGATTGGGTCTAGAATCCATGACTTATTCTTGACAAGTTAAGTCCCTTTCTTCAGAATAATACAGCGTAGTTGTTTGTTGTTATCTAAAGTCTCCGCTATCTTTATTTTTTTTTTTAAATAGGGAACTCCTCTGAAAAAGGACGGTGAAGAAAGTACCAATGAAGGCAAAGGAATAGCAGCACGGATTCTTGGGCCATCCAAACCAGTATGTGTTGAAATAAAAGAGAAACAAGTGTTAGTTCCTATATGTGTAGCTCTCTGTATGAAATAAGTTTTGTGTGTGTTGCAAAGTTTAAATGTAGAAATTCCAGATCAGAGAGAATGACCTAGGGTTTGTAGTGTAAGACATGTTGGTGTTGATGGCTCTTTAGAGCGTGTTTCATCCAGGTAAGTGTTTCAATCTGGCCACATTCATCTGTCCAGATGAAGACTGGAGTGTGGTGTTTATTTTAGACAGGGTTCTGTTGGCTAATTGGTGTTAGTATTAGTGAAACAGTTGGGCTTGTCCTTTCAAGGGATGATTGCAATGATTTGAAATGTAAACAGAACAGGAGAACGGGGCCTCTAGAGTGAAGAAGTGCAGAAGTACTCGTGGCCCACACATGGACCTTGCCTTCTCCACCCATTCACGATAGGAGAGTCAGTGGTGACTGTTCCTGAGACCAGGAGGAAACGGTGCCTTCCTGTAGGTGGCGTTTTTGGAACCCGCCCGCCAGTTCCCGAAAGCAGACATGGAGACTTAATTATAAATACTTGACTGATAGCTTAGACTTGTTACAGACTAAATCTTACAACTTAACCCATATTACTTACCTACCCTCTGCCACGTGGTGGTACCTTCTTTTAACACAGGACATTTATCTTCTTTCTGCATCTCTCATGACTCCCCTGACTCCACCCTTTGACCCAGTAGTCTTTCTGCCCTGAAAAGTACTGCCTAGCTATGGGCCATTCAGCTTTTTATTACCACTGAGAGCAATAAATATTTACAGTGTATAAAGATTGTTCCACAGCATGTCCCCCATTTTGTCTAATTAAAAAAGGTTTTAGCTCTAAGATAGTAAAATTATATACAACAAAAACAGTTATAAAGAATTGCAGTTACAATATCCAGTTCATTTGTATTTGGCAAAATTAGAGAAAATACTCTGTTATCCATCTTACCTTTGTGAACCTAAGGTTTTATACCTAATTTATATTTTAATCATAACTAAGGAAAACTTAAGGAATAACTAAGTCAAACTATAGTTAGTCTTTAACTCCATCAAAGACCCCCAGAAGAGTGAAATGTTATCTAACGACAGGGACATCTGGCTGCTTGGACAGTCACCCAGTGTTTTTCTGTGATGTTGGGGCATCCAACTTTGGCCTACAGGGCCTAATATATCTGACAGACATTTTTGAGAAGCAGGAAATTTTGAAGGACTGTCTACCTTATCCATTGTCTGGGAAAGTTTGGAAGTTGCTTTTGTGTGTGTGTGTGTGTGTGTGTGTGTGTG
>LOEQ01000770.1:470868-488482 GCA_001685075.1 Bramus lutescens | reverse complement strand
TATTATGTATATAACATTCTGCCTCCATGTATGCCCGCATGCCAGAGGAGGGCATCAGATCTCAGTACAGATGGTTGTGAGCCACCATGTGGTGGCTGGGAATTGAACTCAGGACCTCTGGAAGAGCAGCAAGTGCTCTTAACCTCTGAGCCATCTCTCCAGCCCAGCATTTAGTATTTCTAATTCAGAAAAGAAAAAAAAGACATTTAACCAAATTGGAAAACAGTCTTTTTTCTTGACGTAGGCATAGCAGTGCTGATAGCCTAAAGCACTAAACATAATTTGAAAATTTGAGAATAGTTCTTCTCTCGTCATCCAGGCTGTTGATCTCAAACTTGCCTGGTAGCTGAGGGTACCACTGAACTTCCTGCCTACACCTCCTAAATGTCGGGATTGCAGGGATGCAACCACCACGTTCTTTTCTTTCTTTTATTTTAAGAGACAATGTCTCTTGTATTGTCAATAAAAAAGCACAACTCTCATCTCAAAAAGAATATTTTTTTTTAGCCAAATATGAGTGACTGTGGCCGAGGAACATGGAGTGTAGCTGTCCCAAACAATACATTCCACTGTGGAAATGGTTTATGGAGTTTTTATAGAAAAAAAAAAGAAATCCCTGAATCCAGACATTCCCTAAGTACGTTGGTGGGGACATCAGAAAGGGTATAGTGGGGTGGAGGTGGAACCCGCCAATCTCTTCAGTGGACTCCTTCCAAAAAGACTGCCCTGATGTTCACATTGATGTTGGGACAGAGAGGAGGGCTGTAAAGGGGTGATAAGGAGATGAAGAAATCCCATGTGAATTTTGCTTCTGCACCTACAAATTCCAGACTTAGAAACTCTCCCCAATTAAGAAAGTCCAACCAACTGATCAGCCTTATGTCGCTTTTGGGGGGAGGGGGTGGGAACTTCGCTTTACACCGTATAGCTCAGGTTGGCCATTTTCCTGCTTCAACCTCTGTAGTGTTTGTATTGCAGGTGTGTGTCATGCCGGGCCTCATCTTTCTAACCAAGAGGTTCTACAAGGATTATTGGTTTCCACTTTAACAGGGGCAGACAGCACCTGAGCAGAGGACATGATTGATGCTGTCTCATCAGTGAGGCATCTTAGAGAGGTCATAAGATTTTGTGGTTTGGCCTTTTTAGTCAAACGATAAACTTATATTCTTGCAGAACAAACAGAATTGGGGCTCCTGTGCTGTTGAAATGTATGAGAAGTGCAATGTGGACCTTCTGAGACGGAGAGGCTGAGCTTGCCCTTCTCCCGCTCCAACTCCAGTACAGTCAGGATCTAGTGTGCAGACCTCCCAGCAATACAGGCTGGTGAGGTGGAACAACTGTCTCTGCTCTTGCAGAGAAGCTCAGTTCTGGTCTGAACGCCCCACATAGTGGTTTATAAGTATTTGTAACTCCTGTTCTTGGGATCTAACGCCCCCTTCTGGCATCCTCAAGCATTGCATAGTCCTGCAGGCACACCATGCGGGTATAGACATGAAGGCAAACACTCATACACAAAAAACAAACATAAATAAAAATTTTCATAAAACATCAAAACATTTTTTTAAAAAAAGCTCAGAACCATTGTGTTTCCACCACTCAGAGACATTTGCTTTAATTTTCTTCCAGAATTTTCTTTATGCTTATAGTTGTACTAATTAGGAGCCCGTAGACCGAAGGATTTTATGCCATACTATTTTTTCTATCATTTTAAACATTATAAAATGTTTCTATCATTTTATAGTGATTCACAAGTACTTTTATAAACTATAAAAACATATGCACGTGTGTTGGACACACAGCTCAATTTGTAGAGCACTTGCCTAGCATGCACAAAAAAAAAAATACTGGGTTAAATCCTCAGCACAGACGAGAGTACGCACCAGTAATGCCAGCACTGGGGAGGAGGAGGCAGGAGGATCAGAAGTTTAAAGTCATCCCCAGTTACATATTAGTTTGGATCCATCCTAGGATGCATGATGCCGTCCACAATTAACTTATAAAATGTACGTAAAAATACAATATCATGTGTCTGTCAGGGTGTCTGCTGTTTACATTGGTATACATGAAACTGTCATGAGGTCATCTGGAGATAAATTTTAAGGACAAAATACCTGTGCTTGTGGGCAGTGCTGTCATTTCAGAGAGAGAGCGGCCTGGAAGCATGGGGACGGGGCAGAGCAGAATGATGCAAGGACATTTCTTTTCTGCATTTTCTCATAATGATGAGGGGTCAGGTATACAGGAAGGCAGAAACATGAAGGAGAAAATGCATTGGCTTATGGTTCTTGGGCTAATTAAGTCTCGTGAGAGAGAGAGTCTCTTCTGATGGATCATTATTTCTGACACGAGCTTCCAAATAGACCCATAAGGCAAACCCGTGGTGGAGCATCATTCTGAGACTTCAAAGTGGGTTCGAGGGGACCATCTACTCACTCACTGGCTTTTCCTGGGACCCAGGAGGGAGCCAGGAACGGAACATCCCTCCAAAGCACTAAGCATTCCCAGGGAAGACACAGGAAGCAGCTAAAACCCACAGTGGACCCAAGAGCTTCATGAGTCCAGGCTGGGGTGCTGCTGTCACATTGGATCTTTTTTATGAACTGTGGTGCAAGGCCTCTGGAGGGAGGGGTGCATGAGGAGGGGAACTCTTGTTGTTCATCACTGACCAGCTCTGATTTAGAAGGGCTTTTTTTGTTGTTGTTGTTATTGAGATGGGCGCTGCTGTGTAGCTTAGGATGACTCACTGTCCTGGTTCAGAGGCACACACGCTTGTATTATTGGCATGAACGACTTTGCGCAATTTTAAATGGACAGTTATAAACAACTTTTCTTTTGTTTCTTTTTCTTATCCTCATTCTACTCTTCTTTCTCCTCCTCCTCTTCTTCCTCCTCTCCATCTCTCTCTCCTCTCTCTCTCTCTCTCTCTCTCTCTCTCTCTTTCTCTCTGTCTCGCTGTGCCTCTGTCTATCTATCTCTTTAATTTACTAAAAGCTAGAGGCTGGGAAGATGGTTCAGGAGGTAAAATGCTTGGTGTGCAATCATGAAGGCATGAGTTTAGAAGTCCAGAACCCATGAAAATGCCTGGTAATAATACTGTATGTGTCCATTACCCCAACCCCAGCACCGATGAGAAGGGGGCAAAAACTGGAAAATCCCTGGGGAGCAGAGATGTTGGCCAGCCAACGTTACTGAAACGGCTAGCTCTAGATTCAGTGGGAGACCATCTCAAAAATTAAGGACAGACTAATAGACCGAGCATCTGCCTCTAATCTCCACACCTGCATGCATAGACACATGCATTTGCACACACATGGACGTATGCATGCTCACACATACACGTTCATACAAACACACACAAAACCCTGGACAATTGCCAGGGTCTCACCACCCCACCTGTGGCACTCAAGTTCCTTTCCGTACTTGCAACTCCTCCCAGCCAGCTATTGTGATCCTGCAGCAGAAGAGATTGCTGACGTGGGAGCAGATCAAGCGAATGCTGGAGTCTCTGGCTTTGGGGTACAGCTGTCTTGATTAGAACACGTGGCCACCTGACCCAAGGCCTGGCTTTCCAGCTCTGCTCACGACCTGTCTGCCCCTGGGCTGGTTCTGCTTTTGACCTTCGATGCTTTTCTTTCTGAGTTGGCAGGGCAAGCCTTGAATTTTCCATTTCAAAGTGAGTGGGATCTTAGATCTTTGTTTGGATGGCCCATCTTTATGCAATTAAAAAAATTAAAACGAGGTATAAAACAACAATGGGCATAGGACTTAAGTGCTTAGCTTGGAAGGGACAATGGGCAGACTGTATATAAAATAAGAATTCTGTGAACTCTGAGGCAAACAGCACAGGAAACCATTGTTTCCAATACACACCACAGGAAGCTGCCTGCTTTTAGGCCAGTAGGAGACCAGATTGTCGCTCCTAGTGACAAATATATGTAGGTAAATTCTTGGGAATTGACCTTTAAAGACAGACATAAACTGGTGATGATTATTTTCCTTCTCTATATAAATGTGGAACTGAGAAGGAGGTAGTTAAGGGAAGCTTAAGTCTGAAGCTTTGATATTTTTCCAATGAGAATACATGTACAGACTGTATTAATACTAAAAATCACTAGCAAATAGGATGTAGTAATGATTCTGTGAGCATATAAACACCCAGTATCTTATATTTTGTTTAAAACCTTGATTACATTTCTGTATGTGTGTGTGTATGTGGGGGGGGGTGCGTGTGCACATTCGCATACCACAACAAGGATATGGAGGTCAGAGGACAGCTTGCAAGAGTTCATTCTTTCTTTCCACATGCATGTACCAAGAATCAGATAGGTCACCAGTCTTGATGGTAAGCACTCTATCCCCCAGCCATCTCACCAGAGCCAGCGTGTCTTTTTATCCTGCACAGGTATGTCAGGTTCACCTCAGAGCAGTTCCATCACTGCTGAGGCTGATGTTTCAGGAACTTAGCTTTAGAGCAGGCAGGAAGCCATTATTACTCATAATGCAACCTTTGTGCATATTTACCCTCTTTAAGAACACTTAGAAAGGTTTTAATACTAAATATAACTCTAAAATGGAGATAACCCCCCCCCAGCAAGAGTTGACAACAATCTCACAAGTTCAGACCATGTGGAAGGAGGTACTTGTACTATCAAAGAGGAGGGGTGGGTTCAAACTCCTCAACTAGCATTGACCACTGAGTAAGATTGTAAGTCTCTTTACCCTAACACATACATGACCAGGGATTTATTCCACACACATGCGCAAAACAGATGCTCAAAAATGTTCATCACTTCACTGTTCATAGAAGCAAAAACTCAGGACCCTCTTAAGTAAATGTATATAGTAAATACATAATTATATATTTATAAGTAAATATGTATAAATAAATATGAAATTTAAATAAGTAAATATATTAAGTAAATTGGGACCTGCTCTGTGTGTGTGTGTGTTTGTGTGTGTATACAAGTGGAAGTTTCAAAGTGACTTTTGTAGATGGATAAGGAGGAGTCAATGATGATTTGAGCCTCTAAGCGGGGGCGCGTGTCTGGGATTGCCAGGGTGGAGAATTTAGCAAGGACAGTTAGTTCTAAAGCTGCAGTGGAAAATGTGCCTCAAATGGAAGGGACGGGGAGACGAGACTGGAGGTGGCTGTCTAGACAAAGAGAATAGAGCGAGGACCACAGAGGAGGTAAAAGGATGACTAAAAAGAATTCTAACATGAAAAGCTTGGCCAGATATGCATGTTTTTTGAACAAGAAATGATGATTGTTGTGACTAAAGCTTCAAGATATTAAGTTGTTGAAGGAGGACTTAAAATAAGCTTCCTCTTATTACAAAGCATTGATAAGTCCCTAAATTTTCTATCTTGTAAGTGGGAATAATACAATACACAGAGACACACACACATATGCACACACAGATACAGACATACAAATGTGCACACACGTACAGATACAGACAACATACATATACACACACAGGTAGATAGACACAGGCATGCACGCAGACACAGACATGCACATTAATGCATGGATTATCATTTAGTCTTTATCAGGTCTTCCAAAGTAGGTAATTTCAATCCCTATCTTACTGATAAAGAGGAGACACAGAGTCTCTTTTGGAATGGGCTTTGTAAGGCTCTGGAGTCGGCACATGAGAGAACTTGCACAGAAACTTACACCCAGGAGTTCTCCGATGTTTTCCCACATGCTCAACACTGTCCTCCCGAGGGATGATAGCACCTCCCTGTCCTTCTCAGGACTTGTTTTGAATTTCATGTGGAGACTTCAAGGAACCCATGAATCTGCTAGTCCTGGTGTGAGTGGTTCATGGACATATTCCAAGGCATCTTTTCCTGTTTGGATAATGATAAACCCTGCGGCTTTACAAAAGCATAGTGATCATCACAGCTGATTGTTGAGAGACGTCTTGGAAGGGAGGCTTGATTTTAATTTCTAAGCACCTCCCCATACAAAACATTTTGAGTTACTGCATGTGTGTATGTGGTATGTGTGTGTGTGTGTGTTGTGCATGTGTATGAGTGCACACAACTGTTTGTAACTATACTCACAGTGTGAATGGAGTTAAGTTTGCTCCTCCATCCTGTCAGGCGTGGGCAGTGTCAGGACCTCGTCCCTCCTCACCTACCCTGCCCTGATTGCTTTGCTAAGAATCACTTGCACTGCAAACTTACCCCTTTCTCACTTACCAGGCATCAACAAAACCCGGCTTGGTGTGTGTGGCTGGATTCTGTTTTTCCTTTCCTTGCTGTTAATGCTCATCACCTTCCCCATCTCCATATGGATGTGCTTGAAGGTAAGGCCCTGGGAAATAAGTGGGCGTCTCCCTGCAGATTGACGGTAAGGCTGAAGGTTCTCCTTTAATCTTTCAGATCATTAAGGAGTATGAGCGTGCTGTTGTCTTCCGACTGGGACGCATCCAAGCTGATAAAGCCAAGGGACCAGGTAGGAGAGTGCGGATGTCTGTTACCACAGCTGTAGCATCTAGGGAATGTCCAAGAAGAAAACACAGAAAGCTGGAGACCTTGTTTCTCGGGCAGCCGATAGAGGTCAATCCACTGGGCATATTAGTGGGAGAGACCGCCAGTTAAAGCATTATGAAATCTGAACCTCTGCCTCATAACTCATGCCCGAGTAGTCCAATGAATGAGTAACATTGATTGGATGCCATTTGTGCCCAGGGCTGTGAAGAGCCAGGTCCAGGGAATGAAGGAAGAAAGTAAATGGTCCATGCGGACTGTTCAAGGAGCTGGATTTTTATTATCTTTGGAAAGGGCTAACAGACTACACACATCTATACACATGTGCACATGCACAATCACACATATGCACACTTTATAATCTCTCTCTATATGTATACATATATATATATATCTTAATCTTATATATATCTTCCTCTTGTGATGAGCTGATGGATAATGGGAGGTGTTGAATAGTAAAAAGCCCTGGACCTGAGGTCTTGAGCCACCGCTTTTCTTCAATCACAGATCGCTTGCATTTGTTTTGACTTTTAACAATGACAATTTCATATGATTAATATTATGGTTAGGAAGGATAGTGGCCATTAGTCATAGCTCACTGATAGCATTTGCTTTCTTCCTAGCTCCTATGCTTTGAGGAAGGCTGTTTTATCTCCATCCACACTGTAATATTTGGGGTGGGGGAACAGGAGCCTTATATGCGTGGTGAGACTCTACCTGACCACAAATCAACAACACTGTGTACTCTTATATGTTACATAAAAAAAACATGAGAAACTTCCCAGGATAATTTTGTGAATGAGACTTGACCTTCAGATGGCTTAATGTTTGTCTAACTTCATAACCAACCTAAGAGAACAAGGCAAGCATCACTTCTTATGAATGCCTTTATACATTTGTCAAGACATCAGTGTTGGAGACTCTACCAATGAAGAGTCACTAAGCTCTCTCTTTTGTCACACTCCCCATCAATGGGTCCAAGGTTATATTAAAGTGAAACTAGAGCCGAGAGGTGGTGGTGCACACCTTTAATCCCAGCACTCGGAAGGCAGAGGCAGAAGCAGAAACAGGCGGTTCTCTGTGAGTTTAAGGGCAGCCTGGTCTACAGAGCAAGATTCAGGACAGCCAGAGCTGTTATACAGATAAACCCTGTCATGAAAAACCAACCAACCAACCAATCAAACAAACAAACAATAAATAAGTAAGCCTAGAGCAGGGAGAGAGGCAGAATAGCCACCACTTGGAGAACTCTAGAGGAGAATGTGTTCTTAAATGAATTCTCCCAAAAGATTTCTCTGCTGAGAGTCCCAGGATAATAACCCCCATCACGTATGTCTCTGGGGCTAACGGTTTACCTCAGAACATCATGAGGACCAATGGGAAACAAGCCAAATTGCTAAGGCTTTTGCAAATGGCAAATTATCCTTTAGTAATAAAAGTATTAACGAGAAGAGCAGCCATATCCAGCACTTCGTGGGTGCTTGACATGGTGCTTGGTACTTAATTTGTTGTCATGATGACCTGTGCTTCAGCTTCTCTACATCTTCCATGTCGTCTGTAAAGCTCAGGAGGGATGGGTGAATGATCCCAGACATGGAGCTGGCTGACACTGAGCTCAAGGTAGTTCCTAGGATTCAAGAAAATTTAAAGAAAAAAAAAAAGCTTGAAATACTATGAATGAATGAGCAAAACCACAGTGTACTCAGTCCATGTCGTTGGCTCTTCACTCAGACTAAAAGCTGATTTCTGCCTTGAAAGCAAACACAGTAACACAAAGATGTCCTGATTCTGGAAATGGCTCCCTGTCCAAACCTTACTGTCCTGCCTCATAGCCGTGATTCTCGTAAAGAGCGAAAGCCTCTGGGGTAAAGCTGAGGACCCGGTGTTCTTAGATGGGTTTTTACTTTGCCTTTTCCTGGCCTGCTCCAAGTCCAGTACTTAACTGCTCAGAAACAGGAGCGATTGCAATGGGGGACATCATTGCACTTGAACACATCTAAACAGACAGTGAGTTCTCAGTTCTGTGGTGCATTCTCTGCAGGGACTCTGAGCCTTGGAAGACTGTGCTAGCCAAGGGCCAAGCATTAATACATATGCATGTATGTTTTGTGTCTGTATATATGTATATGTATTTGAGTATGTATGTGTGTACATATACATATATAAAATGTTTTTGAGACAAACTCTAATTTGTCCAAGCTGCATTTGGATTCCTTATGTCACCCAGGAAGGGCTCGAACTTGTAATTCACCAACCTCAGCCTCCTTCCTGAATCCGAGACTGGATGGAAGATTTTAACGCCGTATTCCTTCAATACTGTTGGTAATGCGGAGGCTGTTGCCAAGTAGCTGATAATCACAGCCAAACTTGACTCTTTCCAGTTAGGAAACAATTTTCCTAGATACCTTTTTTAAAATTAGCCTCAAGAGCTGGAGAGATGGCTCAGCAGTTAAGAGCATTGCCTGCTCTTCCAAAGGTCCTGAGTTCAATTCCTGACAACCACATGGTGGCTCACAACCATCTGGAATGAGGTCTGGTGCCCTCTTCTGGCCTGCAGGCTTACATAAACAGACAGACTATTGTATATATAATAAACAAATAAATAGAAATAAAATTAGCCTCAAAAATAAATGGTCAAATAGAAATAGATTACCGAGAAATAAAAAAAACATTAAAGACCCGTGTGTCAGGGACCTTAGCGTTTTGCCACAGGTCCTTGATCCCTAAGCGGCTCATTTCCTTTAATTACTGAATGACCAGACTCAGTCACCTTCACCGAAGCTGAATGTGTTCACACTGAAGGTTCCGTATTCAAGAAATGCATACAGCGCTACAAAAGCAATGCTCAATCCCTGTAGAAGACCGTCTTCGTCATTCTTTTGAATAGGTCAAATTTTAAATCAGTTTTCTTTTTTCAAAGGTTTGATCCTGGTCCTGCCCTGCATTGACGTGTTTGTCAAAGTAGATCTGCGAACAGTCACTTGTAACATTCCTCCACAAGAGGTACGAGATCAAACAGGGGTTGCTAAAAACAAAACCCTAAGGTCTGGGCGTAGTTTTAATCTACCTGGGGAAGGTGACTTAATCCCCATCCCCACCCCCATCCCCCGGGCCTGCTTGAAATGCTTCAGGTGGCTTCGGTTAGCCAATGAGAATGANGGGACTGCAGGGAAAGCTGAGTGGAAAGCGGTGGAGAGCAGGAGAGGGAGGTGGTGGGATGGTGGGAGTGGTGTGTGTTGCGGGGATCAGGCTGCACTCTCCACAGCCTTCCCAGAGGGGCTTTTAGAAACAATGGCACGCTTACCTTTACTTTTGCTGTTCACTTTTGGTTGTCTGTGTGTTGTACGTGCTGGGACGGAACAAACGCTACACAGGAACAGCCTGAAGTTGAACTTTAAATGGTTCTTGAAATCGTGTGCATTAATGACCCAAAAGCAGTAACTGGGTGCTAGAGAAGAGGAAATGAAACCGACAAGCTTTCCAGCTGCCCTCTTATAACCAAAGGGATCTAGAAAGAAAAGAAAACGCAGGAAAGATGGGGCATGGCCAGAGCGATAAGCAGGCAGGGAACCAATCAAGGCCCAGGTACCTACCAGTTGCCGTGGGCTGTCAGGGGACATGGAGGACCGGCTTCAGATCTGAGCCATCGCAGATGATACTGGAAAGCTTCCAAAGGCTTTTGTGGCTCTGTAATGGACAATTTTCAGGTTCTAATCCCAGGGTCCTCCCAGAAATATCACTGGAAGAGGGAAAGGGAGAGAGAGAGAGAGAGAGAGNGAGAATGGTGGAGATAATAGGAAGGAGAGGGAGGGAAAATAGAGAATAGTGAGAAGAGATCACTGTTCAGAATGAAATAACTGAGTCTCAGGATCTCAGTGGCTTTGCTTGAATATAGAACACGGTCTCTGGCGCCATCTATGGTTCCTAAGAAGTATTGCTTCTCCTTTAGTCCGAGGTGATCTGCGTACCAGGTAGACAATGGGGTGCAAATCTACGTCTGTTTGGGAGGAGAAGGCAGGGCTTTCCCCTGTAAGAATTCTCTAAATTGAAGCTACAGGGATAGGTAGGGACCAAACGTGCAGTCATTTAGCTGTGAGATATTGTTATTCTGAAGCCAGGACAAACGTTTGACAATCTGAGTTGCCATTAAGGATGTCCTTCAGTGAAGGGTGAGCTCTGGGGTTGGTTAGCTCTTTGCCAATACTAAAGTAAGATACACGTGGTTTCACTCTGTCTGTGCTCTGCAGATCCTCACAAGAGACTCTGTGACCACCCAAGTGGACGGAGTTGTCTATTACAGAATCTACAGCGCTGTCTCAGCGGTGGCCAACGTGAATGATGTCCACCAAGCCACATTTCTGCTGGCGCAAACCACTCTGAGAAACGTCTTAGGGACACAGACCTTGTCCCAGATCTTATCCGGGCGAGAAGAGATTGCCCACAGCATTCAGGTAAGGACACGAAGTACTTGGAGCCTGCATCTTGAATTCCCTCATCTCGGGGATCAGTGACCACTAACATCCATAGTTCCGAATAGAGAACTCTTCGACTCCAAGAGAGCTTCCTCAAGAGGGGTTTCCTTATCTCTGGTAATGCCATCTGTCGGTCATCACACGGGGGCTCAAGAGGTGGCTCAGCGCTTAAGAACACTGGCTGCTTTTGCAGAAGACCTTGGTTTGATTCCCAGTTCCCACACGGCAGCTCACAACCATCTGTGACTCCAGTTCCAGGGCATCCTATGCCCTCTCCTGGTCTCCTTGGGTACCAGGCACACATGGTGCATAGATATACATGTAGGCAAAACACCTATAGATGTAAAATAAATAATTTTAAAACATTAAATACTTGCATGGGAGGAGGGAGCTTTGAGAATTGTTTCTCTTATCTTTCTCTCTCTCTAAATTTGAAATCATGAACAACAAACACTGCACACTTAACTTTTAAAAAAAAGACATTTTTATTTTCAGATTAAGCTATTCTAAAGGAAGTACAAGCCTTACCAGGCAGCCCTTGGATCCCTAAATTTCAGTGGAATAAAACAGGAAACTTTTATTTGAGACAGCAAAACTGGGCAAATTATGACAATTTAAACTTCATCCTCTATCCAGTGTCAATAATCATCCATAATAATAACCACGGAGAATTTAACAAGTCTGGCTTCACCACTGCCATATTCTAGTTTATAAATGACATCTCTATGTTTTCTTATGTCCATGACCTTATGATTCTGAACCTCTTCTCTGTGAGTTAGAAAGAAATTCAACCTGAATCCTTCACAGCTTCCCATGCAGTCTGTAAGGTAGGACAAAAAGCACCCCGTCAGTCCTGCATAAGGGATCCCCAAAGCATCAGTAAGAAATCTGAAAATTTTACAGCACCCCAAACCATGTTTCGAGCACCTTAGGGGGGGGTCTCAAAAACTCCTGGGGTCTCACAGGGTCACAGCCAGCAGGGGGGGAGTCTTGGCCGCTTGATGGCAGAGTTCTCTGCCTCTCCCTCCTTTTGGGGCCTTGATGTACAGTCGCCCCTGTGTCTCTCTGGAGGGACCTGCAACCTATCTTCTAGGGTTTAAAGTCTGCCCAAAGGACAGACTATTCCTAAAATGTACGAAAAATATGTTCTAAAATCTCTTGCTTTAAAAAGCATATATATTATCACTTGCTTAAAATGATCACAGGGCAAAGGCTTATGAAAGCAAAGCAAGTTTTTTTTTTCTGATTGGTATGGACCCCTAGGTTGTTTTGAGGCACTGATTGGTATGTGCGTTACCTCCAACCCAAGTGACAAAGCTGACAGGGAGTCTGTCTTAAGTGAGAGATATTGGCACTTGGATTGTCAAGCAGATGCAGTGATTCACAGCTGCTAATCATGCGACCAGGACAAAATCCTAGTCACTGATATCTGGAACACTTGCTCACATCTGCAAGGGCATCATTTAATTTCTTAGGGAGTGGATTCTTTTAGTTGACCAATGTTGTAGTAAAGCTGCTAGTTAGTTCCCAGCCACTCAGCAGCTCAGACCCAAAGTAATCACACAGAAACCATATTATTTAAATCACTGCTTGGCCCATTAGCTCTAGCTTCTTATTGGCTAACTATTACATCTTAATTTAACCCATCTCCATTAATCTATGCATCACCATGAGGTCGTGGTCTACCAGCAAAGTTTCTACATGTCTGTCTCCAGTAGCAGCTCCATGGCTTTTCCCTGACTCTATTTCCTTTCTCCCAGCATTCAGCTTAGTTTCCCCCCACCTAGCTCTGTTCTTCTATAGCTCTGCTGTAGGCCCAAAGCAGTTCCTTTGTTTATCAATGGTAATCACAGCATACAGAGGGAAATCCCACATCAGACCAATAGGTGTTATATCAAGATTTGTGTGTGTGTGTGTGTGTGTGTGTGTGTGTGTGTGTGAGAGAGAGAGAGAGAGAGAGAGAGAGAGATCAGGTTGGTCTTGAATTCACCACCCGAGGATGACCTTGAACTTGTAATTCTCCTGCTTTTATCTTGAGTGCTGAGATTACAAGCATGCACTACCATGCCCAGTTTTATGTGGTACTGGGAATCAAACCCAGGATTTTCTACCTGCTAGGCAAGTTCTCTACCAACAAAGCTCAACCCCCGGCTCAAGATTTGTTCATGAAACCTTCAGCAGATTCACTTCAATTCCAAATGTCACCAATGAGTTTAGAAAAGAGAGCCTCACCAAACAACCAGATACATGGGCAGGTCACATGTCTTCTGATCAATGCCTCTTCTTCTGGATACAGACCTTGCTTGATGATGCCACTGAGCTCTGGGGGATCCGCGTGGCCAGGGTGGAAATCAAAGATGTCCGGATTCCTGTGCAGCTGCAGAGGTCCATGGCGGCCGAGGCTGAGGCCACCCGGGAAGCCAGAGCCAAGGTAAGAAACACCGGGTTAGCATGGTGGCAGACAAGGATGGAGCTGAGGGGAGGATAGAATCCCAATGATTGTTCTGAAAGAGATTCTTTCCACTGATTTATCTCTCCTGAGAAGTTCCCTAAAAGACAGCGGGCGGGTTACCACACCTTGAGGAAGGTTGGTAACAGGTTACAACTCTGCTTGCTGCATGTGGAGTGATCAGCAAGGCAGGGAGCGACACTGGTCACATATCAGGTCTTCTGGAGACTGTGACTTAGCAAAGCCTTTCAGCTCCTGTGAGGCAGGGCCTGGAGTCGTCCAGGGACCACCATCATTATAAAGCTAACGTTTCCGGAGTGACCAGTGTAGTGCTTATGTTTTCTGCATTGTTACTAGAGAAGGATAAATGTTACTGAATTGAAAAGATTGTCTGAGTACAAGCCAGGTCAGAATTAGAACATGGCAAACTCAGGCTGGCCCCGAGTGTCCTAGAATCTGTTGTCACCTTTGTTCTGCATGGATAGATTTACTGGTGTCAGAGACTGGAAATCTTCAAGTATGACTCTTAAGGTAAACAGAGGCTGCTTGTTCATTTCCCGGCCACCCGGACCCTAATAATAACACAGAATTTATATTAATTATAAAACTGTTTTGCCAATAGCTTAGGCATATTTCTAGCTAACTCTTACATCTTAATTAACCCATTTCTATTATTCTGTGTATTGCCACAAGGCTGTGGCCTACCAGTAAGGCTCTGGCTGGCGGCTGGCATCTTTCTCCTTTGGCAGCTACATGGCATCTCTCCTACTCTGCCTACTTTCTCTCTATATCTCTGTTCATATTTACTGCCTGGCTTTACTCTACTAAGCCATTGGCCAAAACAGCTTTTTCAATAACCAATGGTAATAAACCATATTCATAGCATACAGAGAGGAACCCCACACTATCTTAGGAATCCAAACTATGGCTAAGGAAGGTTTTATCTACTCTTGGTCTTCCTTGTTTCGTCTGCTGAGTGCCAGCATTTCCTAAGTAGGACTCCTTTGGCACATGAAAAGCAAGTGCCCACAGATGGGTCAGTCGAGCCCTGGCCAGGGTTTCTCTTGAGTAATCTCAGAATTTAGAGGAGCAGTCTGTAGAGAGAGTCCCAATGAGAGTTATTGGGCTGGGGTCATTAATGCTGTGATCAAAAGCTGAGCGACTAGAAATAAGTCTGGCTCTGTAAGAATGAGACTAATTTGGTGACAGAATAATGTGAGAGTCAGGAAGTAAGAGCGCTTGTTGTGCAAGCCTGATCTCCTGAGATGGGTTCCTATCATCCACAACAGGGGCGAGCTGGCTCCCGAATGCTCTCAGGCCTCCACATGCACGTTCTCAGGCTAGATGGCCAGGTTTTCATTGGCTTAAATGGCACCGCTTTTATCTACTAGAAAGTAAAATTTGAGGGCTAACAATTTGTAAAATATTTAGCCCCAGGGTCCTAGTCTATGCCTCTGTTGCTATGACAAACACCACAACCAAATTTAACTTGAGGAGAGAATGGTTTATTTCAGTCAAGGCAGGACCTGATGCCAAGGCCATGGAGGAATGCTGCTTACTGATTTGTTCCTCATGGTTTCCTCAGGTTGCTTTCTTATACAACCCAGGACCCAGTGATGCCATGACCCAGAGTGGGTCAGGCCCTCCCGTATCAATCATTAATTAAGAAAATGCCCCACAGACTTGCCCACAGGCAATTTAGTGGAGCTAATCCCTCAGTTAAGGCTCTTTCTTCCCAGACGACTCTACTTTGAGTTAAGTGAACAAAAAAACCCAACCGGAACAAGATAAAAAACCACAACTAACTGGAACATTCGCTTTGTGCAGCTTCTTGAATTTTCTCACACGCTCTAGAATGTGAAAATATTGTCTTCGCCCAGAGAGTAAGCGGAGAAGACACAAGTGGTATAATGGGAACCCAAACCCAGAAAAAGAAACCCCAGATACCATGCAGCCTTCAGCTTTTGTTTCTCTCATTTTAGGTCCTTGCGGCCGAGGGAGAAATGAACGCTTCTAAGTCCCTGAAGTCGGCTTCCATGGTACTGGCTGAGTCCCCCATTGCCCTCCAGCTGCGGTACCTACAGACCCTGACCACCGTGGCCACTGAGAAGAATTCCACCATCGTGTTCCCCTTGCCCATGAACATGCTCGAGGGCATTGGCGGCATCAGCTATGACAATAAGAAGGTCAACAATAAGAAGGCCTGAGCTCTCCCAAGTGACTGCCTATTGCTTAGAGAGGCCTTTCTGTGCCATGAGAGGTCAGCCATTAGAAAAGACAGAGGCCAGCACCATGCAGCTACAGTAACGCCACAGCTAGCAGACTTCCCAGGGGGAAACATAGCAGCTACACAGACAAAAACAAAGCTGAGAGCTGCATAGCACTTTTCTTTGTAAGGCATAACCAATATTCAATATTCTTATGTGATTAGTTAGTAGCTGTCCTTGACAACCAGCAGGGCCTTTCTCTCAGATGGGGTGGAGACTGTGGGAGACTTTGGCAAAAACTTCAGATTTGAGCTGTGTTGGAGAAGGACCCTAGATCATTGGTAAAGGAAAGCAGGGTTTGCATTTTTGCTATGTATGCAATTTACTGTTATTCCAAGAAAATGACTTGCTATAGCTCAAGTAGACATAAGGAAACCCCTCAAGACTGAAAATTAGATCAGTTTGGATGGAGAGCTGCCACGTAGCAGCAAGAGCACAGGGCAAAGGTGCCAGCTGAGGTCCCGCTCTCCGAACACCCTGCATGTCCTGTTAGGGTCTGGGCTGTTCTTATCGTGCGCATTTATCGGCGGCAGAGGAGCAGCAAGGCAGAAAAGCACAGGGCAATTTTCGTACTAGCCAGAACATCTGTAACCACTGGGGAGGTCATTCTATGAGTTGCATGTTTTCACTCTGCGAGTCCCAAGAGCCATAGTGATTAAGAGCTATTTGTATTCTCTCCCCAGCCCAAACAACTTGTTGTGAATAAAGAAAGTCATAGAAAGTGAGCACATTTTAAAAATTGCGTCAGTGGAGTTTATTTCATTGCCGAGATATGATTTTCTTTTGGGATCAGTTTTGAGAAATGAGGTCTGTTTTATTTTATTTTACTTACCTATTTATTTGGTTTTGGTACTCACTATGTCATGCTGGCAGATCTGAAACTTGCTACATAGACTAGGTCCTTAATCCCAGCACTCTAGAGGCAGAGGCAGGAGGATCTCTGTGAGTTGGAGGTTGGCCTGGTCTACACAGAAAGTTCAGGCCAGCCAGAGCTACATAGTGGAAGCCTACCTTAAAACAAAATGAAGCGAAACAGACAAAAGAACCCCCTGCAGATTCAAGTGACTCTGTCTTTGATGACATTAAGGGTGGTTTTTTTCTTTAGCGCATTTTATAGTTTATGCTTTTACTAATGACTGACTAAATGAAGACCCTCTGACGATCAGTAAGTGTGTTTGGTGATAACGAGGCTGTAGAAGAATCACGGAGTGTAGACTGCCAGGATGGCATTCAAAACACCCCCACCCCCTCCACTGAGACTAGGGTAAGGTCCTTTCCCGGGGGAGAGTAAGGGAAATGGCAAATAACCTCTCTCCTGTGATGCCTCCTGAGAGGTACAGCCATGGATTGCATCAGTCTTGAAGAGGGCAAAGAACCCTTGTCAGCCGAGTCCTTTGTTTTACCAGCTACCCTCTGATATTTCAGCTCCTTAGGCACCCCCACTGGGGTTCTGGATTCTTGTGTCCTCAAAGAATTTAACAGAGGCCCACTGATGATGCATCAGAAGTGGGGCCAGATTATTGAGAAAATAATCTTCTTGTTGGTTGAGCATTTGCTTAGCATGTGTGTGGCCCTAGGTTTAGCCACCAGTATTATGTGTGGGGAGAACGCTGCAAAAGCAACCCCAAAATTAAATGAGGGTGTGTGTGCATTTCTCATTCTAGGGAGATGGCCAATAGCTGAGCTGCCCCAGGTAGGGTTACAAGGTATGAAATGGACAAGTGAACAAGATTGACAACAAGCCAATGTGTTGTGTGAAATCTGAGTTTTTCTGACTCTTGGTAGCAGCCTGTACGGTTATACAAGAATGCTCTGTGTAGCTAAATGTGGAATCATTTTGTGTGTGTGTGTGTGTGTGTGTGTGTGTGTGAATTTGAATTGTACCTTTCCCGGGTGCACCTTGCTGGTAGCATCTGGGCTGAACAAC
>LOEQ01000770.1:404327-424607 GCA_001685075.1 Bramus lutescens | reverse complement strand
AGAGAGAGAGAGAGAAAGCTGTAAATAAGATGCGGACAGAATCACCATACTGCCAATGACAAGGAACATTGGTGCCTTCCGCCACAAGAAGAGGGAACAGAGATGTGACCTTAACGGTGAATTCTCTCATTTTAATAAGAAGCTAGTAGGAATTTGGAAAGGTAACACATGAATTCTCTAAAATGAAGCATTCCTTAGGTTAGCTGTTTGATTTCCATCCACTGAAGGTGGCAGGAAGATTGGTTGAATAGTCAGCTGTAATGATTATAGTTAAAACCTGAGGAGATTTTAATACAATCGTTTCTATAGAACGAAAACAACAGCAATTAAAAGAAATAACCCCACACTATGCCTAGCAAGGTGCTCGTTTAACAAATCAAAAGAAATAGAGTAGGTTTTGGCATCTTCGTCTTTTCAGTATAGATAATGAAGACTAAAACGTTGGTGATTATATTTAAATTTCCCATTTTTTCTTATAAATTCTAAAATTTGAATGGATTTATAAAGATTACTACTGGGTCAAAATCTTATGCAGAACATAATGGTCCTGGAACTTTAAAAAATTTTATATGTATGAGTGTTTTGCCTGCATGTATGTCAGTCTGTAAAACACTTGTGTGCCTGGTGCATGAGGGAGGCCAGAAGAGGGTATTGGGTTCCCGAGAACTGGAGTAACAGATGGTTGTGAGCTGCCATGTAGGTGCTGGAAACTGAACCCAAGTCTTCTGGAAAAGCAACCAGTGCTCTTAACCACTGAGCATCTCTCTAGCCTTGTGCTTGGTACATTTAAAAGGATAGCACAGGACCAAAAGGAGGGAATGAATGAATGGCTGAAGCTCACTAGAAGACAAAGAACCTACGCAAAACCCAGGACAGCTGATTTGTCTGCTCTAGTAAATAGTTTTTATAAGGACAACTTTTACCGAGTGTAGTGGTTTGAATAAAAACGGTCCCCGTAGGTTCTATATTAAATGCTTGGTCATCAGGGAGTGGCACTACCTGAGAAAGATTAGGAGGTGTGGCCTTGCTGGAAGAAACAGGTAGTTTGCTTTGAGGTTTCAGGAGTTCAAGCCAGGCCCAGTGTCTCTCTCTTCCTGCTGCCTGCAGATCTGGATGTATAGCTCTCAGCTCCTTCTCCAGCACCATGTCTGCCAACACACTGCCATGCTTCCGGTCATGATGACAATGATCTAAACCTCTGTAACTCTAAGTCAGCCCCAATTAAATGCTTCCCTTTATAAGAGTTGCTGTGGTCATGGTATCTCTTCACAGCAGTAGAACATTTAGACACTGTGCCTCTTTGGTAAGCTTCTCTCTCTCTGTCTCTCTTGCTAGCACTTGGTTTTTACAAATTAATACTAACTGAAGGCCTCTGCAAATCTGCCCTAGACATATTCACATTACAATCTAGAGGCAAGTAGAAAACACTCATTCAGTTCCCGAATTTGTCGCTTAAGTACAGACTGCTGTGCTGCACCTTGAACCACAGTTATGCCTGCAGACTTAATGCGGAACAGTCAGTAGCTGCTACTATCAACGGGAAGAAGGATGATAAAATAAAGCCCTGCTCCCTGCAGCCTCCACTCACTGAAAACATCCCTCGGCCCTTCATCCCTCTCAGACAAGAGTTCAGAGGACATATTTAGTCTCTCAGCACAGGGATCCCATCTAAAGCACGGGCAAACCTCAGAGGCTGCGGTGACAAGGTGTGAAATTCCCAAAGGAAGCCAGGATCTCTCTTCATTCTTTGTGGCGCTCTTTAAGTTCAAGGGCAGAGGCAAAGGCACTAGTGCTAGGAGACTTACTCTGGCTCATAAAAGCAGGAGTCAGACTTACCAGGCTGTGAACACATTCACTTCACCTCTGCTCACGTGGAAGTGAAGGGAAAGGCTTGGCAAGACCGCACAGCTCACACACCTGCAGAATAACCCAAGCTCTCTTCCCAGAGGGGAGGAAGCGAACTCTTTATTTATTTATTTATTTGGTGTCTGGGTTGGTGTTTACGATTTCATTGTGTCTCCTGAGATGAAAGGAAGAGGTGCAGGCTATCTGGAGCCTAATCTTACTGACTCCTGGGCGCCCAAGAACCATCAGGCAAGCAAGCTCTGTAGATTTAACTGTTTGCTTAAAACTGAATGGGATGCAAGTCTGTGTGCTATCTTTGGGCAAAGCGTCAATGTTGTCTTTGGATTTGGTATTGAAAATAATACAGGAGAATCAACTCTAAGCTAGGAATCTCTTTGGAGGTTTCAGTGCTGCCCTGGTTTGCTTTCCATTGCTGTAATAAGTAAGCACCATGACCAAAAGTGACATGGGGAGGAAAAGGGTTTATTTGATTGACAGGTCTTGACTGTAGCTGAACTTTGAGGCAAGTCAGAGCAAGAACTCATGCAGGAGAAGAGGCAGTAACCATACATAAAGGAAGACTCCTTTCTGGCTTGCTTCCCTGGCTTGCTCAGCTACCTTTCTTGTATTTCCCAGACCTATATGTCCAGAGGGGGGGCTACTGCCTCCCACATTATTCACCAATCATGGGAAGGTTCCACAGACAAAGCCATGGGTCAGCTTGATGGAGGCAGTTCCTCAACTGAGATGCCCTCTTCCAAGAGCTGCCTAGGTTTGAAATTTGACAAAAACTGACCAGTACAGACCTTTATGGCTTCCTGAGTACTCTCAACCCACACGCATGTCAAGGTCATTTTTTCCCCTCAGGGTGGAAAGGGTTAGTTCCACTCTAGCATCCTTTTCTTTTTGCTTTGCTATGATAAAATACTCATGGAGTAACTTTAGGAAGGATGGATTTAACTGGTTTGTATTTTGAGGGGATACATCATGGCAGGAACACGCATTGGCTAGATATACTGCCTCCACATTCATTTGCAGAGCATGGACAGGAAGTGGGGTTAGTCTAGCAAACCTCAAGGCCCACCCCTAGAGACACAACTCCTCCAATGAACCTCCACTTACTAAAGGCTCTATACCTTTCAAAACAATGCCAACAGATGGGGACTGAGTGTTCAAACACACAAGCCTGTGGGAAACAGTCCACTCTCCAACTGTAACTCCTTCCTCCTGGCTACTCTCCAGTTCATCACTAGATGCAGTTAGCATCATCCGGTGCCTGAATTCTCCCAAGGACCATTTAAAGAGACTCTTAACTGAACAGACAGCCCCAAAGCCAGTAACACCACACTTACCATCTTGCTGGAAAGCTTCTAGTGTACCTCACTATCCTTAGGATGTCCCCAAACTCCTCACTATGGACTACAAGGCACTGAAACTTAGGGTCTCTCTCTCTGCCTTTTATACCCCACGTGGGTCACCTTCTGCTCGGTAACAGCATCTGGAACATCTTGTATGTTCTGCCCTCAGCCTCTGGCTGTCTCTTCCAGTCTTCGCTTAGGAAGATGCTGCTTTGGGGAACCACTCTGACTTCCTTCTTGTCTCTGCCTGTAGGGGCAGAACTAAGCTTTCTTTATTCATGCATATTTCTGGGTACTTAGCTCTATCCATATCTGTCAGTGGGTGCACAACAAGTATCTGTTGAGTGAATTAGCAACAATGTAAAGATCATTTATTGCCCATAGCAACTGAATTAATGTATGTGCCTCTGTGCCGGAAGCCAAGTGCACTCAGCGCCAGGCAGTGGCAGTGTGCACCCCAGAGGGAGTATGTGGTTGCTTGTGCCAGAGAATGACTTTGTAAGCCTTTTTTTTAATCTGGAAGTATAAATACCATCCTAAATTATTTTGGCTGGGTCCCACTATTCTTTCCAGAAATACTTTAAATACATAAATCTATATCCTAAAAATGACCTGTCCAATATTTGAGAACAGTTTTCAAAATTCTTGTTGAAAAACTGAAGTTCAAATGTATATTTCAAAGGAACTTTAAAGGTCTTCCTCATGTGAAAGGCACATTCTGACATTTCTTTTTCTCATCAACAATAGCTTCCTCAGAAAGAATCAAGACAAATCAGTACATACTTAGGATGCCAATAGTAATGGAATCTTCCAAAGGTTTTAGATAGACATTAGGAATGGTGAGCCTTTCTCCAAAGAGATAATGTTACCAGTCTTTTGCCAATACAGTTTCACCCCAAAACAGACCTGATCTGTCTGAAGGTCAACACATTTTAAAGGAAATTTTAGTACCACAATCATGAAAATTTTTCACTATGCATTTGGATGAATTAGGAATTTATAAATGGACTCTATGTGTGTGAGAGTGTGTACGTGTGTATGTGTGGTGTGTGTGGGTGTATATGCATGTGTGTGTTGTATTGTGTGTATATGTTGTATATGTATGGGGTGACATTTGTGTGTTATGTATGTATTGTGTTTTGTGTGTGTGTGTTTGTGCTGTGATGTGTTTGCACATAGTGTGGTGTGTGTATGGTGTGTGTATGTGTGTGTATGGTGTGCATGTGTGTGTATGTCTGTGTGTGTGTATATGATGTGGTGTGTGTATTTACCATGACATACATTTAGTAACCCAAGGACACCTTTAGGAGTCAGTTCTCTCCTTCCACTGTTGAATCCAGGATCAAACTCAGATTATCAGGCTTACATGACAAGCATTTTTGCAGGCTGAGCCTTCTTGCTAGTCCAGCATTTAATTAGAAAATTAATTAACTTTTTATCCCATAGTATTTTATAGTCTACAAACAAAGGAAGGGATGGGAAACTTGCTGATGGCAAATTCAAACCAATGGGGTGAAATTTAGAATTTACCAAACACTTTTTATTACGGCACCATTGCCCAAAGCTGCTCACAGATCTGCATGGCAGTGCTCGCTCCTGGCATCCCATCGCAATCAAAACCAGCCAGGACACCGAACATTCTGAAGGGTCTCAGGTGAAAGGCCTGCATAAGATTCGGGGCCAGGGTACAGGAACACGGCACTGAACCTGGTGACAGACCCTACAGTGTGCAGCTTCTGAGAGCATAGCCTGTTGCTCGATACTGACTCAGGGAGCTGCCCTGCAGACTGAGCTGGGCTGAACAGCAGCAAATGGACAGACTTGTATCAGGGACAGGGAGGGGAGGGTGTGGGTGTTGACTGAGAATAGGAAGAGGTAGAGGTGGAAATAGAAGTTTGTAACCTTTAAAGGACAGGATCTGAAACCTGGATTGCAGGAAAGGGAACGTTAGAGCACTGCGGGGCGGGGCTAGACTAAGGGCTGGAGACCTAGTCAAAAGCAAGTGCCTATCAGTGGAACAGGTTAGTAAGGATGTTAGCTGGGCAGCATTTTGATGGTGGAGGCCTTCACATCGTCACTGAGCCAAGCCCCACTGACTTCTCGGGACTCCGCTTTACTTTGCTAGCTTTCCCAAGACTCTTGCTTGATGTATTTCTTTAAAATTGCTTCAGTAAGACTAGCTGCCTCTTACCATGTTCTGCTCCCACCTGTGGGTGCCTTGGAGGGCCTATGAAAACGAACGATTATTCCGGATGGTTAAGAGTACAGAGGGAGCATCGCTGGGGGTTCTGAGGAGCTAATGGAATATGGTTTACAGTCACGAGCGTAATTATTTGGGGAGACCAATTAAAAAGCCTTCAGTCAACATTTCATCTATTTTATAAGGCAAAGGTTTCAGAGAGGCAAACATCAAAAGCCAATCACAGGTGGAAATCAACCAAGTTTTTGATGCGGGTAAAATTAGCTTCTTTCTAAACCCGCGTATCTTTCCGCTTCCAGACTGCACTGACATAATGTGTTTAATTGAAACTCAAAGGAGGGCTGGAGAGACAGCTCAGGCTCGCCACCAAAACGTTGAGAGTTCAGTTCTCAGTGCCTATGTCAAAGCCTGTGTGTACAGTTTCCCTTTGCTGGATATGATGGCATATAATCCCAGTATTTGGGAGGCAGCGGCAGGTGTAGTTCTGTAGGTTTGAGGCCAGCCTGGTCTACATGGCAAGTTCCAGGACAGCAAGGGCTATATAGAAAAACCCTATTTCTAAACAAAATACAAGGAACAAGGTTAAGAGAGATGGCTCAGAGGTTAAGAGTACTTCCTGGCAGAGGACCTAGGGTTCATTTTCTAGAACACACACTGGGTAGCTCACAGCAGCCTATAACTTCAATGTGGCTTACAACTTCAGGGACCCAATACATTTTTTCTACCTCTTCAGGCATGTAGTACATATGTATATATCAAGGCACAACACATACACATGTATTAAAAATTAAGGTAACAATCTTTTAGCCAGGCATGACGTCACAGGTCTTAATCTAGCAATGAAAAGACAGAAGCAGGCAGATCTATGTAAGCTTAGGGCGAATCTGATCTACAGAGCATGTTCTAGGCCAGTAAGGGCAATGTAAGATTCTGTCTAAGGAAGAAAGGAAGAAAGGAAGAAAAGAAGGAAGGGAGAGAGAAAGTGTTGGGATCATAAGTTAAGATTTCCGACTATCTGATGTAAAGGAATAGCTCTGGCTGTAAGTTCCTCTTGTGTGGGAGAAAACACAGCAGTTAATACCAGGTTCCTGCCATGGCAACAGTGCACTCAGGGTGATGCGCCAGCTGCATTTGGGCGTCTGCCTCTTCAGGTCACATCAAAATATCTAGTCCCTATGCTAAGTTGTCTCCAGGGCTTTACCAGAGCTAACAGTCTTACAAGGTAATTATTTTATCTACCGTTGACAAAATCAAGTTGGGCCATGGAGGGGTTAAATAATTTGCTACATAGGACAAACAGGATTCAAACATAAGAGACTAATATAGTAAAATGTGAGTTATTTTCCACTACGTAGCAATTTCTTTGAAAATGTTTAAAGCAATGAAGCAATAAACATACTTAGATGTTCATATTTTTAGAATATTCTTTTTAAAGATGCATAAGTAGAAATGACTGTGTGAAGGAAAACAAAAAAAACCCTTTCTTCGCAAGGGACAGCAAGAGTATGTTATGTGTGCATTTGTATTAAGTGGTGGAAATGCAATTCTCTCTCAAAAACTAAAGGGAAGCAATGCGGACAGAGGCTAGATGGTTCTTAAAGCGACTGTACCTACGTCAGAAATCACCGAGCAGAAGTCATACACAAAGACTTTTATGCCTGCTAACAAATGATAAATTTACAAGATTTCAAATCAATAAAGCTCTGGCATGTGGCTGGTTTGTTTGGGAATCTCAACAGCTGAAGGAAGAAAGACCATGACGAATAAAGTGTTAAACACAATCTGTGTGAGGTCCCAGGGATAAGAGTGTGTGGCTGACACTGGGAAAATAAATAATGTTGACCACAGACTGATTAAGAAACAACACTTGGAACACATCTGCTGGCAGCCAGCGGCAATCCAGAATAAACAGCCTGCGCTACTCTGTTCTGTTCTGGGCTCAAAGGAATGCACTCTTCTCCTTTCAGAATCCTAGTAAACGCAGGGTGGCTGGCTGTCAGCTCTGCTGGTTGTTTTCTAGTCAGTGCAGCCATGGGAAGAGCTTCCCCCTCCAAGTGCTAAGCCCGGGACCTCCTGGGTCACTGTGCAAAGCCTGACCCCGAGGGAGTCACTTCTCCGGATCTTGAATTTCTGCTTTATAACACAAGGACAATCCAATTGGACCATGTGATGTCAGATCACCTGATTTATTAGGCTATCACACTCTTTTGCCCTCTTTGGGGATTGGAGGGTTTTTTTTTTGTGCGTTCTGGTTAAAGCCATTTTTTTTTCTTATTTACACTCATGCAATCCGTTCACTGTTTACTTTCTGTATTCCTTAATAGAGGGGAAATGGGAAGAAAAGTCTCTCAAGTGGGAGCTGGAAAAGCATTTTTGTCTCATAACGTGCTCACCTGTAGAAGCCATGTACCAATATGATCAAAATGTAGGGACTATAGCTTTTGTATCTCATGGTCGATAACATATGCTCAAACCCACCTGCCTCTAAAGCTAAGGCTTTGCTCATTTAAAGTATTTGATTTATAACGACTTTATTAATAAACGTAATCTACAGAGAATGATAACACAAAATAATAAAGCAGTAAGACCTCCTGACTGAAGACAGCAGCCCCAGTTTATGACCTGAGGGATGGTCCTGGCTGAGCCTTGCAGGCTATGGAGTTGGGAGATAGTGCAAAGAGAATGCTAAGATTAGAAAGATCCATAAACCTCAAATACACTTTGTCAGGCTATGTGAACAGTGTCAATACTGTGGCTTTTTTCCATAGGAAAAGCAAGATGCCTGTGGCGTGCTGCTATAGAAGTCGGATTTGGGGGCACTAACGTGAGTTAGTCAGGAGAAGGTGTAGGGGTGTGGTGGGGTGGGAGGATGATGGGCAGAAGTGGCGGTGTGGATGAGTCCGTGGCATTGCCTGCTTAGGGACAGCACCATTTGGCATGTTGTGGTATAATTAGGAAAAAGAGACAACGTGAACAAAGAACCTTGTCCTGGTAGATATCTGGTCCAAAGGTGTGCTCAGTTTTAAGAAGGGTGTGAGGCTCATGAGATTTAATTTAATCATTTACGTGATGATGCCTTTAGGGGTATGGAAGGCGGATGGACGGACCACAGACAGCAAGTACAAGCATCTAGGAGCCACTTGAAGCTAGCTTGGCGGTTGTGTGAGCTGCTCAAATAAAGAAAACTGGTAGAAGGATAAACCATAGGGACACAAAATGAATAAGGATCTCGGGTGGACGGTGAGAGGAGGAGGTTGACATTGCTAGGTGCTTTCACTATGATGAAGAATACCAGGGGGAGGGGACTGGAGAGACGGATAGGCAGTTAAGAACAGCTCCCAACACCACCAAGGTGGTGCTCAACCACCCGGAGCTCCCGTTCCAGGAGATCTGACACCCTCTTCCAGCCTCTGCGGTCACCGGGTGGCCAGATGTACGTGGAGGCAAAACACCTGTACATGTGAAATAATTTATTATAATTAAAAATTTCAGGAGGGAAACCAGGGGAGGTCAAGGGTTAGTTGTGACGGCTACAGAAGCTTTTCCTCTGTTCCGCTTGCATCTGGCCTCTAAGGCTAGTGTCCCGGAACCTGGGTGGTGCTGTGTGACTGTCCTTTCCTTCGTTAAAAAGAAAAATGTTTTTGAGCTACAGCTGAATTCCTAAGTCTCCTGTAATTTTGACACAGGAGTTTTCAAGTGTCTTTTCTAGAAAAGCCAAGGGAGAAAAATGTTTTGATCAAAGTGGCAATTTCCTGTCCCCAGAGAATTAATCAAGGGCTCTCTGCTAATGGCTGACTGTAGAACCAGATCCTTGTCACACAACCCGGCAAGCCTACCAGCCTCGAAAATAACCAGCAAGCATGTGTGAGTTCAAGTTCAGCAAGAGCACAGGTTCCATCTGTCAAGGGCACAGCGATCCCTGGAAAGGGGCATCACATCTTTGTGACCACGTTGGATAGTCTAGATAGCCCCCTCCCCAGCCAAGATGGAGCTCATACCCACAGGTATGGAGCAAACCCTGGCATTTCTTTCCATGTTAGCTCTCCTCTCCAGGGTCATCTTACCACACTGCGGCTGTGGGAACTCCGTGACTTTTTGTGTTTACTTGTTTTTGAATTTTTCCTGGCAGTGAACAACCCTGAAAACCACCCTTCAGGATGAGGATGATTATTAACAAAAACGAAAGGAAACCCAGAACGAGCTCCTTGTTGGCATTCTGACCCAACACCTTCACTTTTTAGCACACTTCCGGGGACAGTGAAACTAAATGTTTGTGAGACACCTTCAGGGAGACAGAAGCTGAGATCTATGTCAGCTCTGTAAGAGGCTGGTGTGTGTGCGTGTACGTGTGTGTATGTGTGTGGGGGGTGTTTTCCCCCACCCCCCACAGGCCTGTGATTTCACTTCTTAAAGAGCATTTTCATAAAAAGCTACTATTTTACTTCTTTTCAAGGGCTGCATTCAGGGACTGCTGACCTGCTAAGGCAGCGCTATCCCCAACAGTGCAATTGTCTTCACAAAAGAGAGACTATCACAGCCCAAGGGACACATGACAATGCCCATTAATTTACCAGCTGCCAGTGTAAGTGACTCCATTGAAGTCTTTTCCGTAAGGAGGAAGCTGCCAATGAGAAGGCTGCCCTTATCATTTGCAGTAAAGTGCAGTGGTCCCTGGAGCTCTTTGTTTAGATTCTCCTAGACAGGGATCTCTCTTCACTGCCTTGTTTTCAGCACCTTGGGAGCTTACCCAACACTTACCAGGGGTCCAGGAAACATGTAAGGTGAGACAGAGCGAATTCTTAGTCTCTGTCATCTTGGCACAGCGTCTTGAACAACACCAGTATTTAACAAACATCTAAAAAAAAAAACCAGTCACTGCCTGGACATCTGTGGGTCACTGCTGGGTATCTGGTGGGCACTCTGCAGTGAAGTTTCCCGGAAAAGCCAAGCCTGTGTTGAAAATTCTACAGACAGACTGACTGGCTAGGACTTCATGACTGCAGAGAGTAGGGATGTTGCTGACAGAAATCTAAAATTATCTTGGGGTTTCTTTAGCTCCCTTAATTTCTAATTATCACCAGCCTTTATCTCTGACTTAATATCCCTTTGATTATTAGGCAACCTCTGAAATATATTGAGTTAGTAGACATTAGCTTCTACCCCCCTCAAAGCTAAGAATAAGACAGAAGAGGTTTTCCTGCTAGGCTCTCACTGGTCTACCCAAAGTCCTTCCTGGTGGATGTATTTGCTAAGCACACTGACTTACAATTTCCTTTTATTCTGTGACTGATAAAAGCTCGGGCAACCTGACTGATTATAGAACCCGCCAAGTAGGGAAACCTGGATCTATGTTGCAGGTCCATAGTTACTCATATTAGTCTCTGAATAAATTTCCCCCACTTTTNTTTTTTTTTTTTTTTTGACAAAGCACTGTGTTTTTCACCCACAATACCGAAGTATACAGCTGGGCAGATTCCTCAACAGAGTGAGCAGCGCTGGCATACAACCCACACATCTTCCCACATACTTGAAGTCCTTTGCAGATTATTATAGTACCAGGTACTCATAAGTGTTTTGTAGTTAAGTAATTGAGACACAGTATTGTTTAAAGACCATGACTGGGGTTAGAAAGATGTTCATCAGTTAAGATGATGGCAGGTTCAGTCATAACAGCCACATGGCAGCTCACAACCACCTGTAACTCTAGTCTCCGTGTATCTGAGTGCCTCTTCTGGCTTCTGAGGTCATTGCATGCGCACACACACAGACACACACACACACAGACACACACTGACACACACACACACACACACACACACACACCACTCATTCACATAAAATATAAGCAAATAACTGCTTGAAAAAAGGCCAGAGACAATAAAAAGCACTCCAGATGTGCTCAGCACAGAGGCAACTATTCTCAGAACAATCTGTATGGTGATTTGGCAGTTTTGCTTGTGTGGAACCTGAGAATCTAGAAGGCCGACTGTATCTTTTTTTTTTTAACAATTATTGTTTCAGAAGCACAGAATGATGACATATTAAGTAGAGAAAATATAATTTTTAAAAAAATTCTGTAGAAGTATGAAGGAAAAGTTTTATCCGCAATTTTAAGTGCTTTATATGCACAGGGGGATAGGGGAGAGCTGTGCACACAGTGCCTATGGAAGCCAGAGAAGGCATCAGAGTCCATGGAGCTGGGGGTTACAGGTATCTGTGACTCATCCTATGTGAGTCCTCTGCAAGAGCATGTGCTCTTAAGCCGGGCGGTGGTGGCGCATGCCTTTGATCCCAGCACTCAGGAGGCAGAGGCAGACTGATCTCTGTGAGTTTGAGGCCAGCCTGATCTACAAGAGCTAGTTCCAGGACAGGNCCAGCACTCAGGAGGCAGAGGCAGACTGATCTCTGTGAGTTTGAGGCCAGCCTGATCTACAAGAGCTAGTTCCAGGACAGGCTCCAAAGCCACAGAGAAGCCCTGCCTCAAAACAAACAAACAAACAAACAAAAAAGAGCATGTGCTTGTAACCACCGAGACATCTGTCCAGTCTCTGCGTTTTATTCCACAAACCCACATGGTGGTTACAGTCATCTGGAACTACAGTTTCAGAGGATCTGATGCCCTCTTCTGGCCTCTATAGGCACCGGGCATGTGGTACACAGACACACATGTAGCCAAAACACAAACACATATAAAATAAAATAATAAAAAATTAGAAAATAAAACTGGGCTAGAGAGATGGCTCAGTGGTTAAGAACATGTACTATTCTTGTAGAAGACCTGAGTTCAATTCCCAGTGCCCACATCAGGCAGCTTACAACTGCTTGAAACACCAGCTCCATGGGATGGCCCTAACCTCAAGTACATGCACATATACAGACATAGACATATGTACACATAAATAATAATCCAAATACTAAAAAAAGAAGATGAAACTTTCCCTCGATAGTTCTAAGTTTACAAATTTTCAAAGTCTGGTGTTTGAAAAGTGGCTACGGGGATTTATGTGACTTTTTCTAGCACTGAAAGAGAACTCATCGCTGCCTGAGATCATAAGGATGAATGTTAGTGATCTGCTGCCAGGGTTTTAGTGGTAAGAAGCATGTTTACATTCTTGACATCTTCAGGGATAGTGTAGCCAGAGAGCACTCTCGAGTGTGGAAGAGATGGGTATCAGGCAGACAGTGCTACTCTGAAAAACACAAACCAAAAACACAAGACACTGTGTGTCTGAAAGAATTTGACAAGCGAACCGAAGCCCAGCACTGCAGAGATAACAGTCTCTGCTGGCTGGATTATCAAAGGGTGTGCCAAAGGCAGTGCCGTCTTCGTCTTGAAGCAACAGATGGCACTTATGTGATCTCCCCAGGACTCTGGAGGGCTTAGAGTTGGCAGAATGGAGCCAGCATGGCTCAGCTGTGACTTATTGGAACATCTACAATATTTCACTTATTCTAGGATATTTGGAGGTTGGAGACATACAAAAGAGCAGAGAGCTTCATTCGGCAAGTTCACTACCAGGGCACCCCAAATCCTTTGAATCTTGCAGTAGAATCAGAAGGCAGCTGCGTTTGCTCAATATTTTCACTGCCAGTAGGATATGAAGTGGGTTGCCCAGGTTGATGCCAAGCATTCTGCAGTTGTACTGGCTCAACGCTCAGCGACTCTACCCCTTAGGTGAGTTATCTAAGCACAACTGAATGACAGAGCAAAGGCATGCTGTGTCTTCTACAAAATGTATGTGTGATAAGTGAAAAAATTCCAGAACCTAGGAAGGCGCTTGTTTTAGCACTGGCTATGTGTTATATATATGCAGCACTAGAAAATCAAGTGGTGTTTTTGTGGCGGGCATTGGGATCAAATCCAGGGCCTTTCACACATTAGGCAACTGCTCCACTACTGAGCCACACCCTTCTCTTTAAACCCTGAAAAATGAAGACAGGAATTAACTTAATACTGTAGACAGCTTTTATACAACAGCTCTGCCCTGAACCTCTCCAGCCCATGCCTGCACACACAGGCTCTATGAACCCAGAGCTCACTCTTGGTAACCGGTTCTGGATCCAAGCATAGTCCCCCTGGGCTTTCTTTCTTTGTGGGCAGCAAGGTCACTGTTCCATGTAAATTATACAAAACATTTAGCCCTCCTCATAAAATGCTCTGGAGTCTTTTCCTTTTCTGGTAATCATGGTGTAATGTTCTCAGGCAATGCGCAGAAGGGATCCAAGTGGCTGCTCGCCAAGCTTGCGTGTGTACAGTGGGGAAAAAAAAATCTCAGTGCTTCTCCTGCAGCGAGTGGTGAACTGCGCCTACAGATTTGGAAAGATCAGGGACTTCCCAAGCAGCCAGGTCTTTGGGGGGCTGCATCAAAGGTGCCCCAACTGATACAGACCCTACTCCTGCAGTTCCTGACATAGTTCCCTTAGTTCAGCAAGTGTCCCTTGCTTCGTGGGAACTTTCCCTTTTCACGTGGGCTGTTGACTTCTTGAGTGAGGTACAGAATTAAAGAGAGAGGGCTAGGAATTGGGGACCCAGAAGCACAGGTCCTGTAGTGGCTAAACCTGGAGAGGCCTAGACCCTCTCCCTCCACCCCCTCTTCATCCCTCTCCCCTCCTCCACCTCTTCCTCCTCTTCTTCTTCCACCTCCTCCTCTTCCTTTTCTTCTAACTCCACTTTTTCCTCCTCTTCTATCTCCTTCTTCCCTTCCTCCACTATTTTTTTCTCCTCCACCTCTTCCTCCTCCACCTCTTCTTCCTCCTCTTCTACTTCTTCCTCCACCTCTTCCTCCTCCTCCTCTTCTTCCTCCTCCTCTACTTCTTCTTCCACCTCTTCCTCCTCCTCCTCTTCTACTTCTTCCTCCACCTCTTCCTCCTCCTCCTCTTCTTCCTCCTCCTCCTCTTCTTCCTCCTCCTCTACTTCTTCCTCCACCTCTTCCTCCTCCTCCTCTACTTCTTCCTCCACCTCTTCCTCCTCCTCCTCCTCTTCTTCCTCCTCCTCTACTTCTTCCTCCACCTCTTCCTCCTCCTCCTCTTCTTCCTCCTCCTCCTCTTTGGTGACTTGCTCACTCACATCCTTGGGGGATTTTCCCTCCCATCTTCTCCCACCCATGTGTTTGGAACAAATGAATACATGCTGTAATTCTGCAATGCCTATCCAGAAATCATAATTAAACAAAGATACAACACAAGTGTTCATCAGAAAGAAGTTTAAATTTAACTTGATTTGCAAAAAGACACAACAAATGCATCCAGTTCCAGTTATTTCGAAAAGCGGCAACATTCAAAATCAGTTTGGATTATACAGTCTCATAGAGAAAAAAACATACATTTTCTCCCTCATGTGAAGAATCTAGCCAATAGCAAATATATATATATATATACATATAAACAGATGTATATGTGGATACAGTATATATAGAAAAGAGAACAAGAAAGGCAAAATATTGTGGGTGAACCTAACATGGGTGATCTGGCCCTGCTCCTCATCTGCCATATGGTGTTGTGGCTGGGGGAGAGATCTCTCCCTTCGAAGCCTATGACAGGTGGCCCTGAAGGTATAGGAGTGGATGAATGACCCTGAGGGCATGAAAGCAGGAGAACTGACCCCTCCCCTTGCTCCTCAAGCTATCCAGGCCAATGCTGGAGAGCTCACCATGGTGCTTAGGACGGTGGAGAGCTGATTGGCTGACCAACCCTGTAACTACCCATGCCCAGAACCATGGGCTGTGAATTGGCCCACCCCAACATCTACCCATGTGTGATAGCACATGAAGTGACCAGTCCTTCAGGATCTCCATGTCATAGGACAACAGCAGGATAACCAAAAGGGGTTCCAGGGAGGTCCCAGCATTTTCAGTGTAGTAGAAACCAGAGGCCTTGAACCAGACCAATGACTCTCTCCAGTGAACACGTCTAAGTAAAAATACACGGATAAAAGGGTTTACTGCGCGGCTCACTGTGCCACACTATAGCTTCCATGACGAGATTTTTCCTTTTTCTATTTTTCTCTTAATTTTTTTTTNTGCGGTGGGGAGGTTGCAAGGGCAGAGGACAAATACAAAGGGACAGGGAAATGAATGGGGTGGAGATGTATGATGAGAAAGTCACAAAGAATAAATAAAAAGAAAGTAAAAGAAAAAGAAAATAAGTATTATGGGATGAGGAAGGACTGAATGCAGGCCATGGACATGAGTGATGAAAGAGTATATAAGTCAATTCTTTTTCGACTTCTAAGCCAGGCATGGAATTTTCATTTTTGGTAGTGGATAAGTTCATAAAAATATATTCAATTTTCATTTTTGGTAGTGGATAAGTTCATAAAAATATATTCAACAGTGGACATGTAAAATCCAATGAGATGCTCCATGGATTCAGTTCTGCATGGCTGCGCTCCTGTAAAAAAGCCTGTTGAGTTTACAGTCCTTGGGTCTGGGTTATTCTGGTGTGTGATTTTGAGTTGTATAGTCCTTGGGTCTGGGTTATGTTGGTGTGAGATTTTTTTTTAAACTTACAATCTTTAGACTTATAAAGTTCAAAATAAATTAAGTGTGGAATATTCCTTTACACTGTGTGAATATATGTCACTGTGATTGGTTTAATAAAGTAGTTGACTGGCCAATAGCTGAAGGGGATAAGGTTAGGTGGAAGAACCAGACTTAGGACAGGCACATACATGGTACACTACCTTTTAACCTCTTTTCCTACACTGGCTCTCCTAAATTCTTATCATAAGACCATGAATTAAACCACCCACAAACTTTTGGAACACAAACCTTTTTTAAATTCCTCTCCTCCCTTCTTCTTACATAGAGACCTAGTCATTCTGGGGTTGATGTTCATTCTTATGTTTAACTTCACCTCCTTTCCCTCTACTTCCAATGTCTGTCTTGGTTCTGATTTTGGTTAATTTCCATTGTCTTCTAATCAGTAACCTTTAAACCCCACTCTGGTATTTTCACAATATTGTTCAAAAACTTCCCCACTCTCCCTATGCAATAATTTAGACCATCTGTTTTTATTTGAGGCATCTGCAGGTGCTTCAAGACCTTCTTTCCTGACTCACTGCCCACGAGGCTCACCGTCTTCTATTAAGTCAGTTTTTAATGTACCTCCCTACAGATCATGTTACCTAATTTCCACAAAACACTATGAGCAGAGACAGCTGAGCCATATCATGCTTCATACGAGGAAAGTAGGCTGGAGAGCAAAGAGGGGGTTTGCTTGGAAGGCCAAGACCCACTGGCTAGACAGGAGCAGCATGGACGCAGAGCCCAGGACTCTGGCTGTGGAGCTTGGCAGAAAACCTTTTTTTATTTAAATTTTTATTTTGGGGGATTTCATACCAGAGTATTGTATTTAAATCATTTTTGACCCCTCTCTCTCCCTTCCACAGATTCCTATATTTTCCCCCAACTATCTCTCACATCCATCACCTTATCTTTATTATTACTGTTATATATAGTTATATAATAAATATACACATATGCCTATACAAATATAGCCTGCTGGGTCCATTTATTGTTACTAGTATGTAGATGTGTCTGTGACTAACTGCTTGGGACTGAATAAGCAGTCAGAAGGTTCGTCTCTGAAGAATACTGATTCTCCCTCTCAACAGCCATTATTGGCTGTAGCTCTTCACCAGGAGCTTTCTTAAAACACTGTGGCTGGGACAACTGGGTTCTCAGTGCTCCATAACCCATTACTCCCTTTGATTTAGCTGTGAAGTCAAACCATAATTAGCCTGCTGTGATACAATGGTCTTATACTTTGTAAAGATTTGTTACTTGTACTGGTTTAATAAAATGCTGATTGGCTAATAGCCAGGCAGGAAGTAAAGGTGGGGCAACCAGAACAGGAGAATCCTGGGAAAAGGAAAGGCTCAGTCAGCAGCTGTCACCCAGATGCAGAGGATGCAAGACGAGAATGCCTCACTGATAAAAGGTACCAAGCCAAATGACTAACACAGACAAGAATTACGGGTTAATTTAAGACATAAGAATTGGTTAATAAGAAAGCCTGAGCTACTAGGCCAACCAGTTTATAATTAATGGAGACCTCTGTGTGTTTCTTTGGGACTGAACCGATGCGGGACTGGGCAGGACAGAAACTTCTGTCAACATTGGTCTTGTTCTCTGTTGCCATAAGCCCATTGCATCTTTCAAGGTCTCACTAATTTTGACTCACAAAGTGGCTGTGGGTTTAACCGCAACCTGGTTCCTTATTTTCCCTTTCTATTGCTTCAGATATCATCATATATTATCCTCACTTAACCTCACTTATATATTCATGCCCACCCTGCAGAAACAGATTTTAAACCTTGGGGTTTTCTGGCCCATGTCAAATTCTTCTATGTCCATGATAAGTGATAACGGGCTTCATAACATGACTTGCTGCATGCTTAAACTTCCCTGAAGGACCGAACATCTCATTTATTTTTGTTTATTTTAGTTCATTTTGGTGCCAAGGGTGCTGTGTGTGGCATCTTGTCCATGGAGGAGGAAACCTCTCTGGTTCTATCATTCAGTCACTGTGGCTGTGCCCATTCCCTTGGCTTTCGCAGACTTGTGATGCTAGTGTGATGGTAGAACTGGAAACGACTCAATGATGTTCTGAACAATTACAAACTCATCCCCTCACGCCTGTCTCTTTGTGTTAAAAAGCGTTTTAGCTTAGGCGTACTTAATGCAGACTACGTTTGTCAAGTTATTACTTTAATTGGATCTGGCCTTTTCTTACATGAACTGGCTGGCATTTCTTAATTGGATCTTACACTAATGTAAGTAATTGTATTTAACATTAAGGAAAAGAAGGGAAAAAATGGAGGCAAGCAGTTCTTTCAGCTTTGCACAAACGCAAACAAGTTTATCCACATGGTACATTTTTTTTTTCTAGTGTAAAGCATTTTCTTCTGCAAAAGTGTTTCCACTTTGGAATCTAAAGTCGCTCTAATGTTGAATGGCCCTGAACTGAGATTCTTTACTGCAGGATTCATCCTATTGCCATTTACAAACCCCTACTTTCTGTCTGGTATAGTAACTTTTCCAGGGTCGTCAAGGAAGACAGGCACTGGAGCAAAGCCCTGGGGTGGTTGTCACACAAAGGTAGACTATGAATTTAGCTTCAGCTCCTTCATTCACCCCAGAGACTGGCAGCAAAGTTACTCTTAGTGTTGAATTAATGCTTTTTTTTAGGAACCAATATTGCAGCATTTAATTGTATCTTGCAAAAGGACAGAACACTGATGATGCTGATGGAGGATGCTTAGAATGCCTGCATATTCCTAACTTCAGACACATCCTGATTCATAGTGTGTAGCTCTTTCAAACAACAGGTTTAGTTGTTTCTTGTTGGAGCATACAGATTTTAGACATGTATTTCTGCAGTTCTGTGGCCCCCATCCTACATCCCTATAGCTGTACATCAACGGAGAGATTCTTGGTCCTAGTGGATATTTGCAGGGATTTGCCCATAAGAGAAGTCGCCACCATCTTCTTCTCCATCTTCAACGCAGTGGACACAAATGCCATTTTATAATGTCACAGAGGGACAATCTCACTTCAGAAGGTTCAGAGTTCCCTGAGTTACAAAATTAAAAGGACTATATTTCCTCATTAAGAAACAGCTAGATTCCATCTGACACCTGTAAGAATGGCCAAGATCAAAAACACTGATGACAGCTTATGCTGGAGAGGTTGTAGGGACTTCTGCACTGCTGGTGGGAATGCAAGCTGGTATAGCCCCTTTGGATGGCAGTGTGGTGTTTTCTCAGAAAATTAGGAAACAACCTTCTTCAAGACTCAGCAATGCCACTTTTGGGTATATATCCAAAGGATGCTCAATCGTACCACAAGGATATGTGCTCAACTATGTTCATAGCAGCATTGTTTAACATAACCAGAACCTGGAAACAACCTAAATGTCTCTCGACTGAAGTATGGATAAGGAAAATGTGGTACATTAACACAATGGAGTACTACACAACAGAAAAAAATAATGACATCTTGAAATTTGCAGGCAAATGGATGGAGCTAGAAAACATTATACTGAGTGAGGTAACTCAGACCCAGAAAGACAAACAACATATGTAGTCACTCATAAGTGACTTTTAGACATAAAGCAAAGAAAATCAGCCTACAATTCACTATCCCAGAGAACCTAGACAACGAGAACCCTAAGAGACACATACACAGATCTAATCTACACGGGAAGTAGAAAAAGACAAGATCTCTGGAGTAAATTGGAAGCATGGGGACCATGGGAGAGGGTAGAAGATGAAGGGAGAGGCAGGGAGGAGAGCAGAGAAAAAATGTATAGCTCAATAAAATCAACAAAAAAAAATTAAAAAGAAGAAACAGTCAGCTAGTCAGGTGGTGTTGGTATACGCCTTAAATCCCAGCATTTGCAAGGCAGAAGCAGGCAGATCTTTGAGTTTGAGACCAGCCTGGTCTATAGAATGAGTTCTAAGACAGCCAGGGCTATACAGAGAAACCCTGTCTCAAAAAACCAGAATCAGCTACTTAATGCCTCATTTGTTGCATCCATTTCCATAGACACAGGCATGGCTGTTATGGCATTTTACTCTTGTTGTTTGCTAGTCTGGATGTTTTCAAAATCTGGCACGGAGTATATAAAGAGTTATCATATCCGCCTGTCACTCCTCAGATCTTCTTTTCCTGGTGTAGAATATGGAACCCACAGTGACTATTTAAAGGATTTTCTTTTAAACCAAACTACACACACACACACAAAATAGATAGACAGATAGATAGATACATACATACATAAATAGAGATATTATCTATCACACACACGATAGATAGATAAATACATACATACGTACATAAATAGAGATATTATCTATCACACACACGATAGATA
>LOEQ01000770.1:379407-395908 GCA_001685075.1 Bramus lutescens | reverse complement strand
GGCTGGCTCACAGGCGAAGAGGGCATTGCCCTCACCCACCCTACCCTGGAGGCGATCCAAGCGGCAACTCGAGAAACATCCTCGTTGGTTTATTTTTAAGGCAAGTTTTCACAATGGTAAGGATTACAGTGATAGGGGCTGGAGAGATGGCTCAGGCATTAAGAGCATTGACTGCTCTTCCAGAGGACCCGGGTTCAATTACCAGCACCCACATGGCAGCTCACAACTCTCTGTAACTCCAGCATCCAACACCCTCACACAGACATATATACAGGCAAAATGCCAATAAAATAAAAAAAGTAAGAATTACGGCTGTAATCATCCAGTAGGATTTTGTCAAATACAAAATTTTCACATAAACATTGTCCTCATTTTAGTGCAAAACCACATAAAGTGCTAAACAACATTAAACTATCCAGCGAATCTCAGGGACCCCTTTCCATGAACTCATGGGAATTCATTGACGGGGGGTCACAGACTTTAAGTCTTCAGGCCATATTCTCTGTGGCCTTTCTATGAAACATTACCCAAAGCTTGTTACATGCTAATGTTTGCGTACCTCTATATTCAGACGTTGAATGTGATGGTGGAGGAGATGCGCTTTGAGAGGAGTGTAGATATAGGCAAGGTCCTGAGTGCGGAGGCCCCACCAGGGATTAGTGTTGTTATAAAAGCAATGGGAGAATTCTCTCTCAATCAACAGGCAAGGAATTCTGGATGGTACACTGAGGACACACCTGGGAGATGAATGTCTGTAAGCCTGGAGTATCCTCAGCAGGACCTGAGTATTCTAGCCCAAGCTTTATCTGTTGGTTCTGTTTTAGCATTGCTGGAGAGAGTCAGGGTCGCAAACACACTAAGCAAGCCCACTACTCCTAGCCCTGCACCTTGAGCTCAAATTCTTAATCCCCCACGACTGTGAGGAACAGATGGATATTATTATCTGTTATATTAAAGTCACCCAATCTATGATATTTTGTTACAAAGGCCAGGGCTGATTAAACCAGGGTTAATCAGACAGCATTCATTCCACACTGCAGATTTGTCCCGGCCAGTTTTGTTTTCAAGTATGTTCTGAGGGAAGGCACATGTGTAGGGTTTTAATTAAGCAGCCCCCAAAGGATTTAAACCTCGAGGACTTAAGGTCTGGTTCCTTCTGTACCCCATGACCCATGCACATTGGATTACACAAGTCAGGACTTCTCCCCAGTGCTTATGGGCTTGAACCGTGAATAGAGAAGAAAGCTGTGTACCTGGACAATGGCCTCAGACCTGGAATTTACTACTACAGTTGATCTGACAGAGGGTAAATACGCCCATATCGAGTTCAGATCTTCTGTTGACCCAACTTTCCACATAAATATGTAACCGTGGAAGAAACCATGACAGGATCAGAAAGACAAATGAACGATTTCTCCGGTTGCCATTTAGGTTAACATGATCTTCCAGCTTTGCTCCACATCTATACAGAAGTGTATACACAGGCTGCCTCCAGGAAGCACAACTTTTTGTGAGTGAAATGTTAAAGAGTGCCATTGTTGCACCAGTCTTTAAAAGCAGTTAGCTAACACCGACAGAGCCTCACTACTTGCTAAGTCCTATTCTAAACACGCCACATGTATTGACTGGCTTTATTTTTGCAATCACCTTTGCGGTAAGAACTTTGGCGATCTGCATTTTAGTTCTAAGGAGCCAACACGCGCGCGCGTGCACATGCACACACACACACACGTGCACACATGCACACACAGGTGGGGAGGCACTGGCACTGCATTTGAACTCTGACAAGCCATCTCAGAGCCCTTGTTCCATGGTTGCCCAGGGTTCTCCCCAAAGGAAGCTATGCGGGGTGACAAAGGCAAGGCTAGCACACGAGGAAAGAAAAAGCTAACCGATGTCAAGAGGAATTCAGCATGGCTGAGGTGGAGAAAGGGTAAGGAGGGGGGAGGAAGGTTAAAAGGAAGCCGAAAGCAAGCACCTAGATGACTCCTATTATAATAAATTAGTCTATTTATATATTTGCATACATCCAAAATTCTGAAGGGAGGTAGCATGACTAGCATCCACTGGCACAGACAGAGAGCATACAAAGACACATATCATAGAAGTACCCACGTTACACCCCACTCACACAACAGGCTGAAACTATCATAGTCCCTATGAAGGAAGAAGTTAGGGCTAAGTTATGGGATTGGTAGATTCCGAAGAAGCAAATGGAAGCCAGTAGGAGAAAAGGCAACCACGGGGCCATGCTCACAACACCAGCCATGGCCGCCTCCATGTGGGAGGATTATAAAGACTGAAAAATGAACACTCTTGGCTTCTTGCTAGTTTCAGATTTGTAGAGGCAAAAAAGCAGGAAGTCTAAGATCCCTTGGGCCCCTCACACCTCTCCCCTTTCCCACTCTCAGGAGCATACTGAATTTTCTCTCTGACAGTAAACATGAGCTGTCTTCCCACTTGTGGGTGGATGTGAATATTCTTCATTTTGAAGGATAAACCTGGATAAAGTGGATGCATCCTTTATCCACCAGCATGATAATACCATAATGAGTACTGCTTTGTAACTCTGGATTTTACTTTTAAGTTTTGACGATGCTGCAACTGGGGGGAAAAAAGCAACTTCAATTCTTAGAAACAAATTTGGAGCTACAGCAGAGAGAATGTTCATCCTGTCCTTTCTCTCCATTACACTGCACAGATGAAGAAAATCCTAAAAACACGACAGAACAAAAGATCTTCTAAAAACCCATCACGGGCGAAGAGGAAGAGAACTTGGGGAGTGGATGAAAGCAATGAGGGCTCCCCACCTTGCAGGAATCTGGGAGGTTTGAAAACAACTCAGAAGGCCCTTCTGGCACATCTTCAGGCCACGGCCAGCAAGCGTGCTCAGTGCAGAAGCGTCTGAATGCTGGCCATTGATGCTTGAACTTGGACATTTCTTTAACACTTTGTTATTGATTTATTCTTCTAAAATGAACCAAGTCAATACAGACCATTTTAAACTGGAGCTTAGGAAAGAAGCAGATGAAATCAATGAGCCTGACCCACATAAGAGGTGATAGAAGTTTATATCAAGATAGTAGAAGATCCAAAGATATCCCTTCAAACTTACTTCTTAAAGTGACTTGGTATTCTCTATGTTCTTAAATGTGTCTGGATGTTTTGTCTGCATGTATGTACGTGTACCACATGCATGCAGGAGCCCATGGGGGCCAGAAGTGGGCATCAGATCCCCTGGAACTGGAGTTACAGGTGGTTGTGAGCCAACACATGGGTGCTGGGAATTGAACCTAGGTCCTCCAAAAGAGCAGCAAGGTACTATTAACTGCTGAGCCATCTCTCCAGCCAGGCTTTTNNTTTTTAATAATATTAGGCAGAAACTCAATTTGATTCCACCGAAAACATTTATAGAAATGAAATAGCTGACCATGGCTGGTGTTGTGAGCATGGCCCCGTGGTTGCCTTTTCTCCTACTGGCTTCCATTTGCTTCTTCTTATGATTAAATATAATGAGGGAAATATCAGAATGACATGATTGATAAAAGCTTATAAGTATTTCAGGTGTAATAAGGCAAATAATTACATAAAAATGAGCTTTCTATATTTTTTCTCTATGTATTTCTATTTGACTATGTGAGGTTGTGGTCTCGCAATAAATATACACAAATATTCATTTTATTCTGAGCAGAGAGATTAAGAAATAAAAAGACAAATAGGATCTATTTTTTTTAAGTTTAGTTCTTATGTATTTTCCTTTAACAGAAACAAAAGGGTTTACTACCAGGTAACGTCCATATATTTCTAAGACTAAGAAACACTGGTATTATTTGAGATACAAGATTTAATAGACAGAAAGCTAAGAATTGTTGTCCTGAAAACCTCTCAAAACTGGGTTAGGGCTGGAGCAATAGCTCAGCGCTATTCAAAAACACTGGCTGCTCTTACAGAGAACCTGAGTTCAGTTCTCAGCACCCACATGGTGACTCACAACCATCTTTAACCCAAGTTCAAGTACATCTGATGCCCTCTTTCTGGCTTCCAGGGTACTTCATGGGTATAAGGCACACACATGCATGCAGGCAAAACTCATACATATAAAATAAGTAAATAAATCTCTTAAAAATTAAAATGGGTTAACTGTTCCTTCTCTGACTCATATTATATATTGTGGCATGCAGCTGTCTGTACTATTAGCTGACGGAGTGTGGTCACAAGGTCGTAGCTCTCACTGCACATCTGCATTGTCCCACCTTGGCTCCAGCACTTAGCAGAAATTCCTGGCGTCGACAGCAGATGCTCAGTAAACCTTTGACTACACAGGTGCAAAATACAAGGACTAAAGCACTCTTGTTTGTTTTTGTTTTGTTTTTTACAACACTTGGGTTTATTCTCTGATGCTAATACCTTCCAGGTTTTATACAGAAAGCGAAACCAGTAAGAAGCTAAGAATTGGTTGATATAATTTATTGATACGCTCCATAAGCATATGAATCTATTAGTCTAGGAGGCTGCCACTATCTATTTTCCCAGAAGAATGTTCTAGCCATTCTCCACCCTCCCCCACAGCTTACTGTATAACACTAAATTTTCTTTTCCATCCTACATTTCCACACAGCAAAATATGTCTACTCTAGACACAACGATCCACTGGGTGGGTAAACTGCCTCTGGATAGTCCTTTCCCAAGGGACAGGGGAGCTTGGAGATTTACTCTTATTGTGTTTATGACCCTCTCCAAATTTTCAGGGGAGTTCTGGAGCACCCTCAATGGTATCTGCCACTTGAGACTGTTGCAGCGTGGATGCCATAGGCACATGAGGACTGGACCTTGTCTTGAGGTTGAGGTGGAAGGTTGGCACCTATTCCAGTGGTGCAGAAGGCCACAGATATGGGCAGGCAAGGGAGGAGTTAGACATTATCCATGCTAGCCCTGAGCATGGCTTCCCATTAAATAAATAAGCAACAAAGGGTGTGTGTTTGCAGATGAATATAGATGTTAATGTATGGAGTGAAATACAAAATAGTTTAAAATCCTTCCCTAAATCACAACTATTCAATTAAAAACTATAAATGAATATAGAGAATATATTAGCATAATTATAACTATGTGAGGCCTAGGGTGTGTGTGTATGTACATACATGCTTTCACATGTGCATGTTTCCCTTGTTTTCAAATCCTATTTCTCAGACATGTCACTGGTAGAGAGAAATATCTTCCCTTATGGTAAGGAATGCAGAAATCAGTTTTAAGTCTTATCTCTTAATGTAAACGATAGCAATTTTACTAAATAGCAAATAAAATCCCAAAAGCTAGCTTCCAGCTTAAACTAACAGAGCAGTTTAAATGTATTAATGTTGTCATGGGATTGTTTAAAAGAGAAAAGTGTTACTATTGAAGTATATCCCGAAAGCTACAGACTAAAAGAAAGTTTAATTATTCACTCACAGATAATTTATGCAATCAATGTTAAATATTCTTTAATGAAAATTACAAACATAGGGGAACTTCATATATGACTGAAGGCAGAGGAATCAGGTAAGCTCAGAATGCCGGAAGCCCCCAGTTCTTTAATTATGCTGAGTCTTTTAACACAGGGATTTGCATGAATCCCCATATTATGAACTCAGCAGATTGCATCTTTGTAGAGCATTTAAGAATTTTCTGACTGACAAAATAATGCAGGCTGGCAGTTAGAAAGAAAGTCATGTCTGGCTTCTGACAGCATTTCAACTTTAGAAGTCTCGATGAGGTCTGTGTAAATGCCAGGCCTCAAAAAGCCATTCACTCCGTACCTCCCTCCCCCCAACTCAAATACACATGAAGACAAACCAGGATTGTATGCAAGGAGCAGGAAAAGGTCAACTTACAAGAACATCAATGTTCATTTTCACAATGTCGGCCAAGTACACACGTTGACAAGGAAAGTAGCCGGTGAGAAATTCAGCGCTATGATTCATCGCAGAAAAGGGGACGGTTAGGAGCAAAGGGGTGGGTACTGCCCCACAAAGATGGAAATAATAAAATGCAATATGGGGACAAATTCATTCCAGAGTGGTCTGACTCTCAAATCATTTGCTCAAAAGGTATTCTAAGACATCTGAAAGACTTCAAAGCTGATGAACTTGGGCCACAAAAACGGAAGGAACCAACCACTGGTTCTTAGAATGACAGTCATGGAGAGGACCTGGCATTGATGCACTGGTTGAAGTTAATGTACCTGAGATAAAGCTTCTCTTCATTATGGTTACATTTCCCCCTTTCCATCAATATTCCTGAGAATTCTAAAGAATCTGGAAAATTCTCTGTGTAGAAAGTCCACATAGTGACTTTAAACTCCTCTACAGGGAAAGTGCTTTGTCCTAAACTCCCATCAGCAATGACTTAAGGGAGAGATGATCACGCTCACCGTCGCCTGGGTCGATGATTTCCACAGTAGTCACCGTGGGGAACTCCAGGACCGCCAGCACGGGCTCAGAGAGAACCACCTGGAAGGTCTCTGAGTGCTCATGTTCCTCATCGCTCAAGATCCGCACTCTCCACGAGGCCCTGGTCTGGCCGGGGTTGAACTGCACTTGTTTCTGGGCCTTGCCCTTGAAGTCACTGTCTTTTTGTGCAGTCCCATCCCTTGTGCTGATGCCTGCAGAGACAATATAAATCATTCAGTTTAGAATAAATGGAATGATTCCCTCTTTTTCTTTGTTTCATTGCTAGGCATCCAGCTCTGCCTTAATTGCTGAATCTCTATCAGAGACTAAAACAAAACAAATTGCCTTAGAGTGCTTATATAAGATAACTTTGTCCCTCTGGTGACCAGGCAAAGGCAGGTGGATCTCTGTGAGTTCGAGGCCAGCCTGGTCCACTGAGCTAGCTCCAGGACAGCCAAGGATACACAGAGAAACCTTGTCTTGAAAAACCAAACACCAAATTAAAAAAGAAAGAGAGAGAGAGAGAGAGAGAGAGAGAGAGAGAGAAAGAAAGAAAGAAAAAAAAGAAAAATGACTTTGGAACTTTGGATATATCTGAATACACCACAGACTGCTAATCTTTACATGAAGATGGAAATAATGGTTTGGTTAAAAGCCTTCATCTTGTAGTCTTTGGGAAAACACCAGACAGGTAGTCTTTCACATATGCATCCACTTTGGTAGCAGAGGGCACAGCTTATTTAATGTCAAAGGATAAAGGGCCCCAAACAGGAGTCCCAGCCCTCTGCGTCTGGCTGAGTTTCCCACTACTACCATCACAGCACCCTGCTAGTCGACCGCTGCCTGCTTGGCTGGAGTTCCTTTCATCAGCTCTTTCCAGAAGACGCAGAGGACAGTTAAAGCCGAACAGGAATTCCTGACCTACAGGGCATCACCTCCAGTTTCAGCCACGTTTACCAGAGGACAGAGGAGTCATCCACCCGATGCGACACAGGTTGCAATACTGAATCAACACACACTAGTAGTATTCCCTTCAGTTATTAAACGAAGCAACCTCCTTATCGTTTCTCACGCGGTAAAACGGTGTGGGGTGGAATGAAGCGATGCACTCTTGCTAGTGCGGGGCTGAAACAAGGCATTCTTGGGCTGAGAAAGTGGACTTCCATTCCTTGCAGACATACAGCAACAGGGTGAAAACCAACTATTATCATAACCACTCTCTGTTTCTGAGACACTCTGGCGAAGAGGTTACCAGCGCGGACCCTGGGACCTGACTTTTTGGGAAGATCACATTTTCTCTTTGCTCACTTGTGAAGTGGAAAATACAATGGTATTTTTTTCATGGGGTTAAGATCTGGAGGGTACTGGGGACTAGCCCTGGCACGGATAAAGACTCAGTATTGCAGTAACAACCATCTTCATTTTGTAGGCCCATTGACTAATCCAGCACCAGTCAGGACTTGAGGGCTGGGGAGCTGGTGAATGAAGGCTTATAAGGGAAAAAGAGATGGATAGTGCACTCAGTGAGCTTAAAATGTTCTTGCCATTAATAGATGTTTGCTAGCCAGTAGGAGTGAAATCCCTGAGATGCAAAGACTATCATCAAATACGAATGTGCGTTTAGTTCAGCAGTGGATGGTAAGAAGTTGTTACATACTGCAGAGATCTCAGCATGTCCCATTAGTGCTAAGAAATGGAGGCAGCTTAGACGACCGTGCAAAGGGTGGCATATAAAGAAATTGTGGTTCACGGACACAATGGAATTTCATTCAGCCATAAAGAAAAACGAAATCATGACAGTTACAGGATAATGTGATGGACGAATGGAGAATCTTTATGGTACATGAACTATACAAAGAGCAGAAAGGCAAGCACATGGGTTTTCTTTAATGAGAACTCTAGGGGTGTGTGTGTGTGTGTGTGTGTGTGTGTGTGTGTGTAAGCTGTGAAAGTATAAAGGAGACTAAGAGAGCAGGAAAGAGATCTTAAGGGGAGTGGAAGAAGGGAGGGTGATGGAATTCATGCCACATGAAAGTGGGGTCGGAAGAGGACAGTAGCAGAAGATGAGCAAGCCCAAAGCCTGATATGTGTGTATGAAAATGCCATAGCAAAATCCATTAGCTTATATGTCAACCTTCAGAATTAATTTTAAGAGGCTTGTTATGGCTTAAACATGAGGTGTCGTGCTCAGCTGATGCACTGCATGTGTGGGCTATATCTGTTGGCATTGTTTTAAAGGTATGGCCTAGCTGGCAGAAGCAGGTCCATAGGGTCAAGTCTTTGAAGGTTATATTTGTTCCTGGGCCTGGTCTAGCTCTTTCTGCACTCTGGTCAACCAAGATGTGAACAGCCCCATCTCCTGCTTCTGCTGGCACAGTTGGGGGTCACTCCTGCCTCTGTCCATTCACTGCCAGTGTTGGGGGTTGGGTAATCCTTCCTTCCCTTAAGTAGGTTTGGTCAGGAGTTCCGTCACAAGAATGCAAACACAAATTAACACAGGGTTACAAGATGAAGAGTCAACTTTGAGAACCATCTTTGGGAAAACGTATTTATATGTTTTGTGTAAATCTTGATATATAAACTTTACTCAAGTGATAGTCTATCTGCAGCTACCATGTATTCTAGTGTGTATGTAAGTAAGTCAGTACGTGGAAGTGGAAATTTTATGGGACCAGCATCTTCATTGTAGACTTCTATAAATCTGCTTTGCATTACACTTGAACTCTAGTCCAGGTCCTGGCATAATTTCAGGGTCATCTTCAATGATGGCAGACATGGGCACAGAGGGAGACGTGGACACACAGGGATATGTGGACACACAGGGAGACGTGGACACACAGGGATATGTGGACACACAGGGAGACGTGGACACACAGGGAGACGTGGACACACAGGGATATGTGGACACACAGGGAGACATGGACATACAAGGAGACTTGGACACACAGGGATATGTGGACACACAGGGATATGTGGACACACAGGGATACATGGACACACAGGGTCTTTCTAATATTCTTCCACTCCAGTCTGCTAAGTAGCTGTGTGAGGTGAGCCAAGCAGAGCTAGGGAGCCTTTGTAGAATTGCTGGGATAGTCACAGTCATAGGAAACCATAGTTGGTCCAAACAAACAACTTAGGAAAATGCATTAGTATTTCACTGAAGAATAATAATTTAGAAAAAAAAGGAGAGAGAGAAAATATTCAGACCTGAAAGTCTTTAAAACACCTTTCAATGGTTAACTTTCTCAGTGTTACCCATAGGATAACTATGAACTCAAATTACACAAACTTGCCTAAAGCGTGGGCAGGATACAAATAGACAGGAACGTTGTTGATAAGGACCAAGGGGCTCCGCTTTCCCCCATTTTCAGTGCAATTTTTTAAATATTTATTTATTTATTATGTATACAGTGTTCTGTCTACATGTATGCCTGAAGGCCAGAAGAGGGTGCCTGACCTCATTCCAGATGGTTGTGAGACACCATGTGGTTGCCGGGAATTGAACTCAGGACCTTTGGAAGAGCAGGTGCTCTTAACCACTGAGCAATTTATTCACTGTGTTTTCAGGCACAAAGCATAGGTGAAACCTACCTCTCGCTGACAGTAAACATCTGCTGGGGGTGTGCAGAAGGGAGCCCTGGCAGAGAGACTGGGTCCCTAAGAAGGACAGCTGGATGAACATCTACTGCACTCTAGAAAGTCAAAGAGAATGTAAAGAGCGGTCTTGCAGAAGTACAGCACACGAAGGACCAGGAAGTGCTGCCCAGTTGAAGGTGGACAGGCCTCTTTTCAAAAGTCAAGAAAAAAACATTAATAAAAACCCTATTTTTAAAAGAAAGAATAATTAATATCTATGGTCCAAACACACCAGGGGAGAGCTGTGTGTTTAGTGGAGGGACCCGTCTATAGATAGGGACCTAATATTTAAGGGGTGAGAGGCCAGCGCAATTTCAAAGTAATAATTTCAGAGACAACCCTTTTATTTTAGCCAGTCCTTGTCTAGCTTTCTATTGTGATCAATAATTCCCCTCCTCAGCATTTACCCACTCTATTAAATGTGTCATTCTCAAAGTGGTATCAGCGCCTGGGGTGCAATGCCACGTCTCATCAGTGCACTCAGTATTTTGCACAAACTGTATTTCTGCTACACACATTTCCCTATTTTATGATTATATGAAGTGAAATGTGGCCTTGAATGAGAGTTGAAGAAGGGTTTTATTCATTTGCTGTTGGCTCTTGGTTTAAGAAAATGACTAGGATATAACATGTAACATCTTAACATGTAATGGTCAGGAAGGGACTTCAGTGAGCCACAGGGCCACAGGGCCCAACTCTCTGAATAGTTTTGCTTGTTTATTAAAGTAGCTGTCATATGTTTTGTTTGTTTGTTTGTTTGTTTGTTCATTTGTTGGGCTTTTGAGGCAGGGTTTCTCTATGCTTTGGGACCTGTCCGGAACTAGCTCTTGTAGACCAGGCTGACCTCGAACTCACAGAGATCTGCCTGCCTCTGCCTCCCAAGTGCTGGGATTAAATGCATGTACCACCACTGCCCGGCTGTCATATGTATTTTTACAGTTCTGTTTCAGATGAATTGTACCCTGGGGATAAATTAGATTCTCATTAGCTTATTCTAACCTAGGAACATTTGATTTAATTTTTGAATTCATCGGTGATTACTTCCAATTTTGTGCATTTATTTTAAACCACAGAAAGGTCACAATCATGCACCTTGATGTATATCTGTTGATATCTCTTAGAAGTTAAATATCAACGTCTCACTAAAATTTAACCAAGATCAGTGACCTAAACTAGTGCCGTACTTTAATCACCAGAGAAAAATTTTAAACACATATGAAGTGCAAATTAAACTTACTTATAAATGAAGTTTCTCCCAGGTACCCTCTGCGTTTAAGAACAATATCTAGAAACTTGGAATCTTCGTTGATCAAGTAGTATTCCTTTTCAAATGAGATCCATGCCCAGTTCAATCGAAAATGCTGGTTGGTTAACTTGTTTCCACCTGGAAAATAAGATTGTAAAACCTTACGTTACTGCTTTCTTGAATGGACGGCCTTAACAATCCACAAATGAGAAAACTCTGAAAAGAATACTGCTGGATTTAATACATGGACTCCGGAACATATATGTGGAGGTAGAGCCGGCCTCTCAGTGACTGTCAGGCATTCCAGATGATATGGTCCCTCAGAAATTCCTCCATCTTTCAGGACGGAAGGGTGGGAAACGGAAAGAATCACATAGTATTCTGAAGCCAAGAAAGTCATAAAACAGGGAGGGGTAGATCTGGAGACAGCAGGGGGATGAATGCGATGGAAATACCTTGTATGGGCAGTCAGTTAATAAAAAGATACTTTAAAAAACTCACCACAAGGTGCCGCTGGTGAGCAAGCTTTTCTCTATAAAGGGTTGCAATGTTCTTAGACACACAAAACCTTCCCAAATACCTTTTTCTGGTTCACAGAGCAATTGGGTGGAAGGCTTTAATTATAACCACTTACAGAAAAACAAATATTCTTGCTCCACCCCCCCTTTTCACCAGACTCCACTCCATTCCTGAGAGCAAACAGACAGCCTTTTTCATAGGCCTCCCCTCTCCTCCCACCTCCCCACCAAAACGGAGCTGGCTGCCTCTAGGGAGAAAGAGAACCTTGTGTGTGATCTCTCTAAAGCGAGAGGTACTCTGTTGAGTAAATCAAAGAACTGCTTATCAGTTGATCACTCCACACCTATCCCTCAACGTCTTGTCTTTTGGTCTGTGAGGTTTATAGACAAAGGCATCACTAATTCCTTTTAAGCCTTTCTGGAAAAGAGTAAGGGGACAAAGCCTAAATAACAAACACAGCTAAAGGGACAGTTTGTATTCTGTGTTCCTCTCTTTTGAGTCCACACAAAGAGAGCTATGTAGAGAAAAATGAGGTGGAGAAATGTCAAGACTAGTTGGCTGGGTGAAAATCTATACAAGGCAAAGCAACCAGGGGAGAAACATACCGTCTGCTTTCTCTTAAATTTTTATAAGTAAAAACCATGGTGACTTTGAGTTATCAACTCTCACACCTGAAAACCTCATGCAGCTGAGACTATGTAGGGAAATTGGTTCTCTTATTCCAAGTGGCATGGCAGCATCTTAGAAAGTTCCACAACGCATGCTAGAGGCAAAAGGATGTTTTATGGCTCCTGTCAGTCTTCCATGGGAGTTTTGTCCCCAAAGAAGCCAAAACAGATTTGTAAGGAAGCACTCATTGTAATTGTTTCCTTCATCACCCCAGACCTGACAAAACTCAAGGTTTACTCTATTGTACTACAGCAGGCCACTGCAAAGCCTTTCAGTCACTGCACAGAAGATCCGGGGGCAGAGCTGCAACTCTGGTAGCGCTTTGCCTGGTGTTTACAAGGTCCTCAGTTCGATCCCCAGTACCGCCGAGTGGTTGAACCACCACAGAAATCAATAAATATGAACTCCTTACTTAAAGCTGTGATGCAGAAGCGACAACATGTGCTTTGGATGCGACTACATAAAATGCACGGTACACACAGGATTACTCTATGCTTAGAGTTGATGAGGTGCCGGACAATTCAGTTTTTAGTTAATTTCTGGTTTGACTGTTGTTTGTTTGCTGTTAGGATTTTGAGGCCCGGTCTCACTACACAGTGCGAGCACAGACTTACAACTTGCAGTACTCTTAATTCAGTCTCTTGAATACAGGTGAACACACCCTCCATAATTACTTCTAAATTAATTTTTTAAGTATTTATTTTAATGTTTTATGTGTATAGGTGTTTGGCCTGCATGTATGTGTGTGTATCATAAGCCTGCCTGGTGCTTGTGGAGGCCAGAAGAGATCCCCTGAAACTGGAGTAACAGGTGGTTGGGAGCCACCACATGGGTATCAGGGAGACAGCCACGATCTGTTGTCATGCCACAGGTCCAAAGGACGAGGGCCAGTTGTTCACATAAACCGAAGTAGACCCGTGCTCTTATCGTGATGGTTATCTCAGGCACTTTGTTACAGCAGAGAAGACCTGATCTAACTGAATGCACAGTTTATGAGTAGCCAGAAGAGAGTTTGAAGGCTCTGGTACGAAGAAAGGAGAAAGGGATGGAATCACTAACTACCTGATGTAAGTAGCACCCCTCGTGTACGCGGACAGGATATCACAGTGCGCCATCACTTGTGTAGGAAGAGATGCGATCATATCGAACCCTTCAACCCTTCACTGTTTGTTTTTTTTTTAATGTACGAACATGGGGGTGGGTTTTGCATGATGCATGGTCTCATTTCTAACACCCATCACTTTTCTCCTCCTCTTGGCAATGTCTATTTTTCCAAATTTGACGATATTTAGCCAGTCTTACAATTTGATTCTCTTTCCTGAAATAGTCTAAGAAGTGGCAATGTCTCCTAAACACTACACACTGAAGACTATTGGATGGTGGAGGGCTTTGATCACCCCTGAATGAATCAAGACACCCCAGCAAGCTGTAGCACTTGCTGGCCCCTTTGTTGGATTAGTTCTACTACACAATACTTTCCACAGCCTCATTTCCTAAATGTAGGTATTTTCTGTCTGATCGTTTCTGCGTCTTCTGAGTCTGATCTAGAGAGCAGGCACTTTATTTTGATTATTGTTAGAGAAAAAAAAAAGTCACTAAATGGAGTAGAATTCTACTGCTTTGGTTAAAGGAAGTGCCACATTTACGGGGTCCTATGACACTTATGTAACTTCCAGTACCGAACCCTTTCATTTAAAACTATTGTTTTTAAGGATACATCTAAATTGTCTTTCATTTTGGAACAGGTACCAAATTACTGATTTACCCACAGTTCTCAATCACGTATGGCTGAATAAATATTTTCATGGATTCCCAACACTTTCAGTAAAAGAAAACCAGAAACAATATCAGGAGTCTTTGCTTTTGTAAGGATGATGTTATGGTCCAGGTGAATTGTCACAGGAATTTAAAATTTAGTATAAAGCTGGGATTTTTCAGTGTATATTTAACTAGAGAGCACCAAGCCACACCTGTATAGTCCAATTCAAAACAATGAGCTGCCACCTGACTCCTCTAAACACGTGAACCATCCCAGCAGTCCCTTGTTGTGTAAGGAAGATACCAGGACACAGAGGGACTAAACTTTGCTGACTTTAACTCTGTGTGTTAAGAGTGTGATTGATCCTGTAGAACTGAACTGTGTTTTAGAAACACAGTGGAAATCAACCTTGCTTCTTATATACCATGCGAACGCCTCCTACCTCCGTAGATGGGAATAATACATGTCAATGCTGTTAACTAAGGCTACATGACTGAATGTGGAATTGTACATAAAATTAATCAGCTTAAAAACCAGATAAATTTTATTTACGTGATTGGCTGCTTTTTAAAAGCAGACCCTGGTGTCAGATGCCCAAGGAGCTGGAAACAAATTAAGGCCCATGGCTTCTGTCATAAATCTCCACAACAGGTGCCTGACAGCTGATAACCACACTCCCCAATGCTTTGTCCCCAAGCCCTGACACCAGAGCTATTAAGGTTTTGATGAGAAGGCTTCCTTTGAACTTTTCCAGCTGGTCTTTAGGCTGCTACAATTTTCTCTTTCAGTTCAAACTCAATAGTGACTTTAGAATAACAAAGAATCGCAGATCTTCAGAGATCCCTCCCTGGAAACACTGGCTTTCCTCATTTCCCTTAAGACAAGGCACACTTAATAACCACAGCACAATGTGCCACAGCCCCGACCTGTGCTATTGAGGGAGGATGCCCAACATTTAGCTTTGATGAGGAATCTGTCCTTAGACAAAAGTTAATTAGCAGAAAATTGTCCTTTTACGGTAAATTCCACTTGCCAAGAATAACGTTCAATCTGGAGACTTCCCTAGAAATCAAATAGGCATCCACAATGAAACAAAAGCTAATCTGAATTTAACCTTTCAAAGCCAAAGATAGAGACAGATATTTAAGGGCTGGGTAGGTCAATGGTAGGGTGCTCACCTAGAAATGGGGGTTTATATTGGAAAAGATTTAAGGCATTATTATTATTATTATTATCTGATTTATAGGCAAAATTATGCCATTTTATTTTTAAGCAAATTTTAGAAAGTTTTGTTCTTTAAAAGCAAGCCAGACTTAATCACCATCAGGACTGAGTTGGTGAGATTCTGCCTATGTTTATGGGAGTTGGTGATTCCTGCTACCCTCACGTAAAGGATTCATTTCAAAGTTAGAGGCAAGAGGCATCTCTAACTTTGCATTGGCCTTAGGCTCTTCATAGGAGAGACTGTCAGCTTGTAGAACCAAACCCCTGACCCTTAAAGTCAGGCTGATTTTACTGCCCTCTGAATACTGCCTGGTACAAAACATAAGCCGACCTGGGTCTTTGCATCCCAGGAGTGAGTCTTCAACTATGGGGCATGGCACATGCACAAGCGCAAACCATACAAGCCGGAGACTGTCAAGTACTGCGAGGCGCTGCCCTGTGGCTGAAGCTGCATGTATGTGGAGGGATTACTTTACCCAGAGGGAATCCGAGACAACACATGGAAGAGACAGTGGTTAAATGGTCCTTAAGTCAGGGTGCCATTTGGACATTCAGGGTGGTGGAGGGAAAGGTGCTTCTGGATGAGAAACCCAGGAACAAGAGAACTTCAAAGAATGCAGTTTTATGGGAGCTCAGGGAATTTGCTATATATTAATTTTTACTCTTTTTGCTATTGAAGTCACTGGAAACCAGAGAGAAGTTGACTGTAGACGAGGTTCATCCAGAGTTTAACTTGAGGGCAGGAGGGAACGGCTCATCCTGAGGTGACACAGACACACAGATAAGAACACCTTAGACTCTGAAGCCACTGTGACCGATGGGAGGCGGACCAAGGATTGCCCGTACTTTGTGTTGTTTTCCAGACTACTTTCCAGACTATGTACTACAGCAAATGCTTATATATTTTGTTAATTAGTGTATGTCAGTTGAAGGCATTAAAATTACTGACACATGCAACAGCTGGTCATTAATAAATCATTTTCTCCTCACCCCCTCAGTCTGTGGAGCCCCACCCCC
>LOEQ01000770.1:362948-374693 GCA_001685075.1 Bramus lutescens | reverse complement strand
CCTTTGGAAGAGCAGGCAATGCTCTTAACCACTGAGACATCTCTCCAGCCCCCTAGAAAACGGTTTTATGAGTATTTTTTACTGTTCTTATTTGCTAAGCAACACATCTTATGGAGGGAAAAGTGTATTATTAGCAGTAAGAAGTAGTATCAGGTTAGCTATGATAAGTTATCCCTGTAAATCTTCGATGGCATTTTGGGATAAGAATTTATAGAGGTGTTGCCAACAAATCGTGAGCCTAATTTTCTTCAGTATTACAACAAAGTGGAGGCAGGCTGAGCTATATTTGCGGGTCCTAATGTTAGGTAGTCTATGGTCTCTGGACTTCATAATGTTCATAATGCCGAGCATATCTGGTGTGATTTTCAGTCATTCAGAAAATACTGTTAAGAAAGGTAACCCCAGCATCTGTTTGTTTTGAGCAATCATATGAAGTCCTGACCAGGCATCTTGTGGAATTTTAGACTTTGGTGTCTACTTGGTAGAAAGTGAAGGCCAGTTAACAAACTGGTCTCTTAGGCCAAAGTAAGCGACCTTTTTCTCTACTTGGTTAATGCGCCATGCATGGCGAACCTGCTAATGCTTTGAGATAACAGTCACAACACAGAGTTCATACCAATTCCGGGCAGGCCTTTTTAAAGGGCATCCTTCAAAAGCAAACACAGTGCCTTTAATACAGTCTAACCTAGTGCTCTCTGGGAATGGGTGATGATTTTTGCTGGGGAACATTTTGGAAAAGTCTAGAAACTTTGTGTTTTTATGCTCTTATACATGTGCACACGTGCATGTGAATGTACATATGCATATGTGTCTGAATGCACATAGAAGCCAGAGTGAGCATTAGGTGTTTGTCTTTCATCACTCATTGTCTGCCTTATATTTTGAGACAGGTTCTCACACTAAGCCTGGAGCTCACCCGTTAGCAGATTGCCCAGGGAGTTCCTGAGACTGCCTTGTCTTGAACCTACACCCATATGCCAAAGCTGAAATTATAGACAGGGGCAATCAAACCTGATCCTATGGGAGATGGGGGGATCCAAACTTAGGCCTTCCCGTCTGTGCCACAGGCATTTACTGAGATCTCCTAGCCGTTAGACAGCTCTCTAGCCCCTTGGACAGCTCCTCAGCCCTTAGACAGCTCCTCAGCCCTTAGACAGCTCCTCCACCCTTAGACAAGGTAGTCTTGGTTGTCATAACTGCAGAGGAGAGGGATGGGGAGAACATGGAGGGAACAACATCTTCGGGGAGTCCAAGGGTCTTACGATACCCAGGATAGACAGATTCCACCCTACATCCATACACAAAGCCTTAGAACTATCTCCCTAGGGTTCAGTGGTTAAGAGTACTTGTTGCTCTTCCAGAGGACCTGAGATCAGTTCCCAGCATCCATATTGGGTGGCTTACAACCATCTATAACTCCTGCTCTCAGGGATCAGACGCCTGTGTCATGACACCTGAACTCACAAGCATGTGCCCACGTGCACTCACACAAACCTACATATACTTCAAAATAAAAATAAAACCAACTATGTCTTAAGAAGAGAATTAACCGGCACCAAACATCAACATGGCTAATGCAGACAGGCCTTGGTCCAAGGGTACCTAATGTAAGCACAGCGGCAGACTGCCCTGGGCAAATCCGTGTTTTCTTACTGTATCTTCAGTATGTTAATCTTGTGTTAGTGCTCAGACCTCCTCCCACTGGTGCAGCCACGTTTCCAGCAAAGACATTTTATTTTCCTTCTACAGGAAACAGTTGAGCTGGTAGTTTTCCCAATCAGTTAAAATTTACAGCTAATCCCAGAGGACACTTGGGGTGAGGAAGGACCTTTAGAAATTCACTGGGTCCACGTGAAACTCTACACCTAGTTTAGGTTTTAATAGGAATCAAGTATCAGATTGGCCTGCTCTAGTCTATATCGTTCAGTAGATGAGGTTTCACGGGAGCACCTGAGAGTCTGAAAATGCGAAGGCAGAAAGGGTCTCCTGAAGTCGCTGTAGATAACACGGCTGAGCACCAGACACATGCTGCTCAGCCTTCCACTTTCTAGGATGCTTTGTAGCCAATAGTGGAAATACTGCATATTCAATGCAAGCATGCACTTGAGTGTAAATACACATGCATACACACACATGCATGCTACAGACGTGTTCATATGCACACATTCATGCTCACATGCATGCACACATACACATATTCAGATACGTGCACGTTCTCACTTTTCCTTTTACAGAGAATGAAACAGTTTCCAAAAGTACATATCACACCAGGGCTAGAGAGATGGCTCCGTGGTTAAGAATATTGTCTGTTCTTGCAGAGGATCCAGGTTTGGTTTCTAGCCCCGACATGGTGCTTAACAACTGTCTGTGTAATTCCAGTTCTAGGGGTCTGATGCCCTCTTCTAGCTTACAAGGGCACCAAGTACTCATGTAGTACAAATACACACATACAGGAAAAACACCCATACACATAAAAGCAAACAAACAAAAGCATAGAACATATAGTACCCCTCACATTTGCCTCCACCAATATGTAGGAGGCATTTTTTCCTTCTGGAATCCATATTTTCTGGACATTGACCCGCAGTGTGAGGGTGTGGGGGTTTTGTCACCCCGCTTGTGTGTGTGTGTGTGTGTGTGTGTGTGTGTGTGACACTGCATTGACTAGGAAGGATGTAAGCAGCATTAAGCTGTACTAATGGCCTATCCTGAAGAAATACCTGGGTACTCTGAGTCATGACTGTGTCTTGAAGGCCTACGAGGAAGGGATCCCATTTGTTAAGTGACCTCTAACTAGTACACCTTAGCACAAGTCGGCTTCCAGTATGGACAAAGGCCAGGCAGAGGGTCTTGGGTATCTGTCCCATCATCTGTCGCCAACAGGTAGGATGGGATTTCAGAAATTTCAGGAGCAAAATCCAATACCATTTTTAAATATTTTTCTCCTGTCAGAAATAGAAATTCTTGTTCCAGTTGTGTGATAACTAATTTCAACAGTCAACGTGCTAGGATTTGGAAGTATGCAGGAGACAGACTTCTTGACAATCTATGAAGAATTAGCTACATTAGGTTAACTGGGGTGGGGAGAACCACCCTAACTATGAGCAGCAACTTTCCATGAGGGGGAGGAGCCACCTTAACTGTGGGCAGCACCATTCCATAGGGTGGGAAGAGCCACCTTAACTGTGGGCAGAACCATTCCATGAGGGGGAGGAGCCACCTTAACTGTGGGCAGCACCATTCCATGGGGTGGGGTCCTACACTGAATGATAAGAAGGAATCTAAGCACCAGCATTCATCTCACAGTGCTTCCTGACTGTGGATGCCATGTGACTCCCCTCCTCTGTAAGTTGCTTCCTGTTGGGTATTTCAACCCAGCAATGAGAAAAGCAACTAAAACTTGGTGCTCCTAATTTCTAATTCAGATGGCAAAGCAAATATACTTATCTGTAGGATGCCCAGAAAAGCGAGTTTGAATAAATACAGCTGGCTCCTGGTATATTTGTCCCATAGAAGACACGCTGAGCATTAGAATCACATATTCATACAGTTGGATTTTTGTGACTTGACAACAGAGTGCTCCATTTCTTTTTAATTAATCAAATGTGGGATCAGATTTCAATGGAGACAAAGATCAGGATTTTCTTCAGCTTAAAAACAAAACAAACAAAAATCCGGCCAAAGCTGACAGCAATGTAGAGTGACATTAGCTCTACTGGTTTTCAGTTGATCTTAAACTTGCTCCCTGTGGACATTTAAACCCCATGATCTGTCCAACTCGGATAAAGGATTTTCAGGCTTACTAAGAAGAACACTTCTGCAGCAAGGAAACCACCAGCTTGGGAAGTATGGGCTTAGCAGGGCTCTGGAAAGAGGCTAAAACCCCGATTAAGAGAAACAAAGTTTGAAAGCCCATGGTCCACAAGTCTGTACTTAATTCTTACTCATCAGCTACTACCTCCCAGGAGAACTGTAGCAAACAACTCAGTGTCTAGCATCTCTTCAGAAACATTTATGTTTTTATTGTATGTGTGTGTGTGTGAGAGAGAGCGTGCATGCTGATGTGTATGTACCATGGGCATGTGATTCCTGTAGAGGCCAAGAGAGGCCATCAGAAACCCTGGAGCTGGAGTTCTGAGGAGTTCTGTGAGCCACTGTGTAGGTGCTGGGAACTGAACCCAGGTCATCTCTGCAGGAGCAGCCAGTATTCTCACTACTGAGCCATCTCTCCAGTCCCAGGTCCCCATCAATTTCAGAGGAAATAGAAACGACATTTTGATTCACATCTCAGACGGGTTTTTGTAATGATGTTGACATATTCTACTGGGAAATTCCTGTGGTTTTCAGAAGAATTGAACATGTTTCAAATTAAAATCATGAATTAGTCCCATTTGTGATGCAACTGGGTACAAAGATTCATGTGTCTGTGTGTATACATACACACACGTGTGCCTGGAACTTTGGGGCAATAAATGTTTATATACACATGGGATAATATGTACACACACACACACACACACACACACACATATATATATATATATAAAATGTCCAACTTTATGCCCCCTAGAAATTGAAACTAATAATTGTCTGAGACAATGAACACTCAGAAAGCCATCAGTACCCTTAAAAGAACAGTAGAAAAACCATGTTTTAGGATTTTCAAGATTCACAGAAAACCTTCATGGTATTTTTTTTCTTACCTTATTGGTGGCAAAGAGAATGGCTGTGATCCTGTATCCCCTGTCTCAGGATCTGGGGACAGGGCAGGTGGCAGAGGAGCCCAGGGTTCAGTGGTACCTATACATGCTGGACCAAGGAGATCTGGGCAAAGGCTAGGCTGAGCTGCCCTCACTTGCATACAAGGGCTGAGTTAAGATACGTGGCCTGGATTAGAGGCTGCAGAGTCAGTGTTTGGAAATGCTTCCAGCTAGGAGGCAGGGCATCTGTGCACCCCTGTCTAGGTAANAAGGGCTTCATTTGTTCTAGGATTCAAGCCCCTTTAGGTATTTAGGACCTTCATTCCTTTCATGCCAATGGTTCCCTTCAGCAATTTCCCCTTTTTCCTAACTTCTGCTATAAAATGCTGTTTGTCAAATGCAGAGGGAGTGCTCAGTTAATTATCCAGCTTACACTGCACACAGGCGTTTCTTTCCAAGTTTTCCTAGAAATGAGAGCTGTATAATAGCGAATATTTTATTTTACTTTTATGATTTTTATTTTATGTGTATGGCTGTTTTGCAGGTATACATGTCTGTGCACCTCGTGTGTGTGCTTGATGCTCACAGAGGCCAAAAGAGGGCATTGGGTCCCTGGAACTGAAGTTACAGATAGTTGTGAACCACCATGTGGGGGCTGGAAATTGAACTCAGGTCCTCTGGAAGAACAGCCAGTGCTCTTAACCACTGAGCCATCTCTCTAGTTCCAATATCAATATTCTAATGAAAAGAGGATTTGATAAGCATGAGTATTTCAATTATTTTTGTCTGTACAATGCCATGGCTTCCACTAATTTCCCATATATTAGTTCATGAAATCATCGTTGGTTTACTTCATCCTCCAGTTCTGACTTCCTGAACATTCCATCCCTCACTCACGGCACTGCTAGATGAAAACTTTCACCTAGAAAAGTGACCTGGATGCTGCAAAACGGAATACGGGCATTTTTATGTATTAGAAAAAAGTCTTAATCAGAACTTTATTATGCTTTATGCTGGACATTCCTGGACAGTTTTGCAAAACTCTCACGGGTAACAGACTGAAGCCATGTAGAAACTTGGCTGCATGCAGGTCTCTCTACTTAATAAGCATCCCTCAAAGAGTTCAATGAAGCTGGGGCATTGTTATGCAGAGAAAGGAACTGGAGTTATTGAGGCTAGGTTTAGAGTTCCAGAGGTTTAATTCAGGACAGAGAGTAAAGATAGCCATAAAGACCCACAGAAACACTCTGGTGAGTTCAATTAGTACTTCCACCCCAGGGTGAGGAGAGATTCCCTAGGGAATAGGTGGATGGATCAAGCTGTTAGAAACAGGGTGAGCGCTGCTTTCCTAAGTTTCCCTTACTAGAGAACCTGTCTACCACATCACTCCTCACTAATGACTATCACCACACGCTCTCCTCCTCTACTTCCTCCAACAGGAACTAGTCATAAAAAGGCAAGTCTCTGAAAGGATGCCATGGATAAAACTTTCCTAAAGACTTAGTGCAGCATACAAGGGCACAACTGTTTTAAAAAGTGGTAACATACAATGGTGGTTCTTTGCAATTAACATTTTAATTATCTGCAGCAGTTATTGATGCCCAGAGAGTCAATAACAGTCTACTGTATTCTTTCATCACGGTGGGTTTTGCAATGAAGCCAGAGAACACAATGGACAGAATATAGAAGGATCCATTTGTTTCTTTATGAGGAAGAGCGACTGGAAACGGGAACTGACAACTCCCTCTGTGTTTTGTTCTTGAGGAGGACGGGCCACATGATCACTGGATTTGTCTGTTGGCTTCGGTTAATATTCTCAATAAACAATTCCGCTTCAGGCCTATTTGGGAGTCACTGGTCCTGAGTGCTCACGTTGCTAAAGCCCCATTGTGAAAATACTGAATATTTAAATATTTAAAACCCACTCATTTCATTTCATCCTTCGCTCTTAAGTCTTTAATGTTTATGAGATGAGATAATGTAGTTCCAGACTGGCAAAATGCAATCTATAATGAAATGTCCTTTTAAGTAGTTTTTATAGATTAAATATTTGAGCAAACGTATTCGTACCGTTACAACAGGACTTGCTTATATAAAAAACACTGACGAAGACCCTGGATCCTAGCTCAGGCTGAATGCCCCTTAGTGTTTATATAATATGGCTCGGTTGTGATAAGCTTCCAGCTATTTTGGCTTTGTGCTACCCAGCAGGCGTAAATAGTTACTAGAAGGAAGAGGGGTGATGTGCAGCCATAACCTAAATGTGAGCTTCTGTGCTCATTTTTCTGTTGCTGTGAGAATACCAAGTTAGCTGACAAGAGGAAAGATTTTACTTTGGTTCATTAGAGGATTCAGACCATGGCCACTTGGCTTTGCTGCTCTGGGTTTGTGAACATCGTGGCAGAGAGCATGCTGGGAAACAAGGCTTCTACCTTTCAGCAGCCAAGAAGCTAGGGGGAAAAAAAGAACAAAAGAAAGAGACAGGACAGAGCCCTTAGCATCTGCCTTTCAAAATCCATGTCCTCCAATGAGCCCCCCCCCTTGGGAGGAGCACCATATCCTGCTAGCACCACTCCATGGGCTTTAGAGTCAAGGCTTAACAGACATTCGAGTGGGAAAAGCACCACTATCATTGACCGCTATTATTCATCTCTGAATACTCCTAGGACTAACTATGAACATAAACTAGAGATTCTGACATCAACATCAGTATTTTCTAAAGCAGCACAGATAGTAACTTTAAGTTACTCCAATCACTGCATAATCCTCAATAAGCAAGGCCCAATTATGTATCCCATATCAGCAAAGACCAGAAAAGAAGCCTCCGCTCTATACAGACTCTCATAGAAGATCTGTGGGTAACACATGAGCAGCATTTGGCTGTGAGGCTAGTGTAGGGACTATGTGCCGGGATTCACACAGAAGAGCCAGTCAAAGAGGGAGCAGAGATGAGTTTCTCTGGAGCAGCTGGGCAGGGAGCGGCATGGGCTTCCACTTCCTAGGAAGGGAGACCCAGTACATCCAACAGACAAGCACAGGAAGAGTTAAGGCCATGCTCATCCAGGCATGGAAGAGCAAGCAGGGCACTCTACAGCTCAGAGTTCTCTAACTCTCCTTCTTGTACCAGTCAAGAGAGAGCTCAACATCCACAGCCCCAGACCCTTCACCTTCTGTGAACTTCATCCTCAGAACAGTGGGGTTTCTTGACCCCAGAAATGCGTTTATCCAATCTAGGTTGCCATGCTCACTGGACATTTGGTAATATTTGTATTATTCCTTTATCCTATCCTGGAGTTTGTATATAAAAAACAAATAAAGTCTTTTTCAGGGACTGAAGAGACGGCTCAGTTAAGAGCATGTACTGCTCTTCCAGAGGATCCAACTTTGGCTCCCAGCATCCACGTTGAACAACTTACAACTGCCTATAACTCCAGCTCCAAGGTACTATGCGGTAATTGTTTTGTACACTGTGAAGATGTGTCTTTGCAAAGGCACCTTCTGATTAGTTTAATAAAGAGCTGAATGGCTAATAGCTAGGCAGGAGAGGATAGGCAGGACCTCTGGGAAGAGATAAGAACTATAGGAAAAAGAGAAGCGGAATTTGCCAGCCAAGCACAGAGAAAAAGGGACGTATGGTACTGAGGAGAGGTAACAAGCAACATGGCAGAATGTAGGTTAATATGAATGGGTTCATTTCAGTTACAAGAGCTAGTTGGTAACAAGCTTAAGCTAAGGCCAAGCTTTCATAATTAAGAAGTCTCAGTGTCATTATTTGGGAGCTGGTGATCCAAAGAGACTCCGACTACACCAAATGCTCTCTTCTGGCCCCTGTGGGCACCTGTACCCACATGCACAAATTCCCCACACACAGATGCACATGTATTTTTAATTACATATAATTAAAAATAATTTAAAAATTTTTTCTTTCTGTTTCGTTTTGTTTTTCAAGACAGGGTTTCTCTGTGTAGTCCAGGCTGTCCTGGAACTTGAACTGTAGACCAGGTTGACCTTTAATTCAAACATCCACCTGTCTTTGCCTCCTGAGCACTGGGATTAAAGATGTGTGCCACCACCACCTGGTGAAAATTTTTTCATTTTTTTACTCTCTGCCTTCAGGTCACCATTGCTGTGTTGAAACACCATGAGCAAAGAGACCTGGGGAGGAGAGGGTTTGCCCAGCGAACTCTTCCACACCACAGTTCATTATCAAAGGAAGTCAGGACAGGAACTCAAACTGGGCAGGGACCTGGAGGCAGCGGCTGAGGCAGAGGCCACTGAGGGGTGCTACATACTGGTTCCGTTGCCCAGGGTGGACTAGTCATTGCCGAGAGTTGCCATGTGGCATTCTCAGATCCTCTTGTGAACACAGCAAGGCAGACAGTCTTATTGAGCCTGTTGTCCAGTCAGGAAACTGGGTTCCACCCGGTGTCCCCGCCTCCAACACTCACTCCCTCCTAGTTAGTGTGGTGCAGTCAGCTGGTTTGGGACTGAAAACTGCCTCGCCTGAGAAATGAGATCATGGAGCAGGACAGCACGCTCATTCGGATTTCTTCCGTGCTCCCTGGGACTCTCTTTCCAGTTTCCACACAATACCTCCTGTTATCAGCAGTCGCGGGAGCTCTCAGAGTGCGCAGCCTCTCTCACACTCTGTATCTGTCTGAAACTGAGCTCCTCTCACAGTCCCGGCCGGCGCCCTTTTCTCCAGTGACTGCAGCATGGCCACTCATCTCTGCTGGAGCTGACTCCATTGGCATTGCCAGGGCGTCTGCCCCGCTGTCTCCCAGGGACCTTGGATCTCACACACATCCCAAAGCTGAACCCGCACTATTTCTTTGCTTAGCTACCTCTTGTGTGTCATATGATTGAGAATACGAATAATGCTGTTTCCCTCTTCAGCTGCTATGCAGAGCACTGGGAGTTATACCGGCTTCCCCCACATTCACTGGGCCCCATTATCTAATTGCTACGAGGCCTAAACATCTCTGGAATTCCGTCTCCTTTTTTCCTTTGCCATAGCAACGTGTTCTCTCTGCCACGTGATCTCTCTACCTGGTTTGTCTGCGTCCTACTCCGCTCTTCTCCCTTATCTAGCTTCCACGTGCCCTGACTATGCCACCTAAGCCTATTCATCATTCCCTACCCCTTCCCCGACTCCCCACTGACTTGAGAAGAATACCTAAAACGATCCTCCCCTAACTCTGGCTTCTCAGATACCTCCATGTAAACCACCCCCAAACTATCCTGGTCCAGCAACATGAAGAGGCCTTGCCACATCCTCTCAACAGGAGTCAACCTTTAGTGAACGACTAGCGCTCACTAAACACTGATTGAATTGTTACCCTGTCCTGTGTTCTAGAAAACTCTCAAGTCATTTACTTTAAATTTACTATTAGTTCCAACTTTCAAATTAAGAGTTCTGAACCAGATTGCATACTGTACATATAAACATAAATTATAAACCACATCATTTACAACAGCCTGTACTTTGCCCTAGAGATTGGATAGAAATATTCTAATTTGGTTCCTCCATCTTTTTGATATGTCTTTGGTGAAGGGATTATATTATATAATAATATGAATTACATGGATTATAATGTTGAATGCATACCCACATGTACTCTAAACTTCTAATATTCAAACATCTGGAGAATTTCTTCAGTCCCTGATTGCTCAAAAGTACTTGTTTTATATCTTGTTTTCCACCACCTTAACATAAGCAATGCTTAAGGAGCTGTGTTGGGATGGAAGAATCAAGAACAAAGGAGGTAGATGGGCCCAGACCTGTGTTCCTTACTCGGAACTCCCTCCAGCAGGAGAAGAGCACAAGAGCACACACAGAGGCCTCTGTGGCGGTGGCAAACACTCCAGAAGGAAGTTGAGTCTAAAACAAAGCAAACCAAGTCTAAGTCGAGAAAGCCGTAAAAGCACTAGAGCCAGAGAGATGAAGTGCAGACACCACTGAAAATGAGTGTGGAAGGAGAAAACAGAAGGAAACAGAGAGCAGACAGCTCATCAGTAAGGTTCAGGTCTGTGCAACCCCGAAGGGCCTTACTGGTTTTTCCTAAAGCAAGTGAATATTTGTTATCATCCATATGAGTGTTTCCCTGATGATTTGCATGGTTTATTTTAACTAGGATTAGCCAGTGATTCTTATTTTGTCTTCCCAACAGGGGAGGCTTAACCAGAGACCTGTGGTTTGTCCTCTTCCATAAGCCTCATGCTCAAAATAGCATTGCCATATAACGCTATGTAGCACATCTAACAGTGGATAGACAGAACCATGTCTTAAATAAACACCTGGGCACAGTAGCCTCTCTCCCTTCTCCCTCTCTATTCCCCCCTCCCCGTCTCTTCCTCTTTTTCTCTCTTTCCCCCTCCCGCTGTGTGCATTTGTGTATGAGTATACACACACAAATACTGCAAATGCTCATTGCAAACTTTCAAAAAAAACATTTCACGTGTTGAAATAACAAAAAATCCTATAGTCAAATGTACTTCCTGTCTCTAGCTTTTCAAAAAACTGTTGCCTGGTTTCAGAGAGGTCCCGATAAAAGATCTGTTAACAGAATCACTTTATTTCTAAATTAGTTCTCCACACAGATCAGTCTCTGTACTCCAATTTCCAGGCATCCAATTTTAAATCATTTATCTTTCCCCTGAAACACTTTTGCGGCTTCCTGAGGGCAGAAAATGTGCTAGTTAGAACACCTGCTAAAACCTCCTTCTTCTAAATAGGTTACTTTATAGTTAAAAATTATCTCTCAAGGTTTGAGGCAACTTCTATCGTTAAGTGGGTTAAGCAGACATCTATGGCAGAGAAGAGCTTGAGCAAATATGCAGTGCAATCAGGACCAGTCCAGGAGGGGGCTGGGGACAGTCAGGACACTGCGTGGTCTAACACACTCACAGGGACCTTCACTCTACCACTGACCACCACTCTCTGACCCAGGAACCACAGACAACAGCGGCTTTCCCAAGAAAGCTCCTCTCTGTCTCTAAGAAGCCAGGCGGACAGAGTGCCGCTCCTTCTCCAGTCACCTGGAGC
>LOEQ01000770.1:339019-358398 GCA_001685075.1 Bramus lutescens | reverse complement strand
TTCTTTGGGGCTTGCCGGCTGTGGGGAACTGGGTGGGACAGAAACCCCAACAAGCAGGCCCTTCTTGTTACCCATGCCGGTGGCCCGAGGAGACGTATGACAAGATCTTGGTCTATTTAACAGCTTCTGGAGTTTTTGCCATTCTGGGTGCAGCCCCCCTTAACAACTCCTAATAATTACACCAAGAGGTAGACTATTCCTCAAATGAAGAGCTGCTCTTTATTTGTCCACATCTGAATAGAACTATATTTTAGCATTATAAAGATATGCTACGCTTACTGCCCAACCTCAGTATGACCATTCATCTGTTCCTCTAGCCTCATGAACTTAAAGGAAACAATTTTAGATGCTCAACACATCTCTGAGAAGAACAATTGCCCAAGTGTGATGGCAAAGGGTGAACTTGGCTACGTAACGGACTACAGTCAGACTTCGGCAAAATCATAAAAAAAGTCAGTCACATATCCGACTAACGTCTGCAAAAATCATGCTTCTGAATGACATTTACTATTGTGTGTACACACCAACAGTACATGTGTGGGGGTCAGAGGACACCTTGGGGGGTTGTTCCTTCCACCTAAGGCAATACATTTTTATGAATATATTTCTGGATCCCAAAGAGACTGAAGTCTCCCCCGCCCCCCCGTGGATTCCGGGGATCCAATTCAGGTTGTCAGGCTTCCAACAAGTGCCACCTGCACCAGCAGAGCCATTTCAACAGCCTGAGGACTATTACTTTTAGAGTGCTGTGTAAATCTGGCATTTTACGTGAGGTGTGAAACCCTACTTCTGTAGAGGAGGTATCCCTCTGGAAGTGAGTGCTTCTTCACAACTCCAGTCTGCGAGGTGGAAGAGAATAGACTGTCCAGAGAAATCAGATTCCAGCCGGGCGGTAGTGGCACACGCCTTTAACCCTAGCACTGGGGAGGTAGAGGCAGGCGGATCTCTGAGTTTGAGGACAGCCTGGGCTACAAGAGCGAGTTCCAGGACAGGCTCCAAAGCTACAGAGAAACCCTGTCTTGAAAAAAAAAATACAAGTCAGATTCCTCCTGACACTAATGCCTGGTGTGTCAGTGGCAGAGTCTTGTCAGGTGTGCATGTCACAGCCATCAGGCCTTTACAGAAGTATTAATTGGTTAAAAAAAAAGTTAAGTGAGACTTCACATCCTAGTCTTTTAGTAAGACTTAAGATGATAGATATGAAACTTGCCTAAGTTCCTGGTGAAGTCAGTAATTTAGCTAAAAGCATTAAAATTAAATGAAATCCTCACAGTCTGAGGATGTACAATAAAGAAATCAAATGGGGACACATCTTTGCAGTTGGTATAAACCTCACTGTTTCTAGACAGTCATCCAACCCCATGTCTCAGAATATCATACATATTCTTATCTCGACATTATCTCATAAGTAAAATAATTTGCTAAAACAGCAATATTATACGCACATGCCTAGAAAAAACTTTAATTTTATGTGTATGAGTACTTTTGCCTGTGTGTATGTTTGTGCATCACTCATGTGCCTGGTGCCCACAGATGCCAGATTGGATTTCCAGGAACTGCGTTACAGATGGTTGTGAGCCACCATGTGGGTGCTGGGAATTAAGCCCAGTTCCTCTGGAAGGACAGTCAGTGGTCTTAACCACTGAGCCATCTCTTTGCACCCAGAAAAATAAATTTAAGACAAGTTCTCTTCTGTAGCTAGGCTAGCTATAAGCATACTTTATCTCAGGCTGGCCTCAAACTAATGGCAATCCTTTGCCTCAACTTCCCAAGTCTTGGGAATATAATGTGCACAATCATCGTGTCTTTCTTATATTCATACTTGTAGGCTATGTCTCTGAGCCACATTCACATTTATGTGTATTTATGTGCACATGGGTGAACATGTATATGCATGCTTATGGAGTCCAAAGGACAACTTTTCATGGCATTTCTCAGGAGCAGGACACCCTGTTTTTAGACACAATTTCTTACTAGCCAAGCATTTGTCTAGGCTGGGTAGGTGATCAGTGGGTCCCAGGGATCTTGCTATCTCCACCTCTAGGGTTTTTAATTACAAACATGTACAATTATGGGTTCTAGGGACTGACCTCAGGTCATCAATGAACCTCTGAGTACGCATAGGTATACATTCATTCTTTCTCTGTCTCTCTGTCTCTCTGTCTCTCTCTCTGTCTCTGTCTCTCTCTGTCTCTCTGTCTATGTCTCTCTGTCTCTGTCTCTCTCTCTCTCTCACACACACACACACTCCTTTGAAAAAGATGCTTAAACATGCCTTACACCTCTACTGTGTTGTGGGGATATTTTGTACACTGTGTGAAGATGTATTACTATGATTGGTGTAATTAAAAACTGAATGGCCAATAGCTAGGAGGAGGTAGAGGCAGGATTTTCAGGGAGAGAAAAGAAGAGGAGGAGGAATAGAGGCATGCAGGAGAAGGCAGGAGACATGGAGAGAAAACACGTGCTGCAAGATGGAAGAGAGGTAATGCCATGAGATAGAAAGTAGATCTAAACGTGTTAATCTAAGTCATAAGAGCTAGTTAGGAACAAGCCTAAGCTATAGGCTGAGCTTTCATAATTAATAAGAAGTCTTCATGTCAACATTTGGGAGCTGGCTGGCGGACAGGAAAAGACTCATTATGTACCTGCCCTTATTTCCTTCATCCAAGAAACGGATCACCCATATCTGAGATAGGCACTTGTGTGGTTCAGCAAACATGCCTGGAAGTTTGAGAGGGTATGGCTTCATAACCAGCTGCCACTTTGACCTCACTCAGAAGACAAGCTCAAGCTAACTTGCCATTATAATCAGAGAAGAATGAAATTAACTTTCTAGCTCTAATGTGATCGACTTTTTGCCGTCCCTAAAATTATACAATGAAGTGACAAAATATATTGTCAGAAGCAAAAGAAAAAAAGCTGAAGAAACAAACCTCTCCTGAGGTCTGTGCTGGAATATATCAGTGGCTGAAGCTACGTCAGCTGCCACCCTGATGGATGGATGACGTGTGCATTTGCTCATGTACTCACTAGATGCTCAGTGGGCTTCCTCAGTGCTGAGGTCTATCTATCTTCTGGGAAAATGGTCCTTGCACAACTCATGATGCCTTTTATCTATATAAGGAAAATACTCAAATGCAGAAAGCGGATCTGCATTTTTACGGTGTCTAAAATGAACAAGACAACAATACTTCAGAATTACTTTTATCACCTGAACAGCAACAAGTTGTACGCCTTCACTTCAAATCCAAAACCCTCATGCTTGTGATTCAGATATTTTTCGCAACAGATGAAAATACTTGGTTAAGTGCAGCTGAAAGTGTATTGAAGGCCTAACAACTATGTTCAATAAGCTTCGGAGAATTAAAACAATACTTTTTCTGCAAGTTAATTGAAGTCAATAAAGGATCTTCCTCCATCAGGGCTGACAATCACCACCTTTCATTTCAACCATTTTAATTAACATACCTGGCAGCTTAGCAGCATTCTACCGATTAAAGGAACCGCCACTTAACTCCTCGGAAACACCCATGAGATCCCAAATTAAGGTGTAGCAATGGCTGTCATTTCATTATGTGTGTAGTGGGTAAATATTTTTGTTTTCCCCACCCACAGCCATCTGTCTGAATTAAAACAATACATTGGAATGGTTTGGACAACAGGATGAATATGGAAAAGGCAGCTGCTATTTCTTTGTCGACATCTCCCCACCCCCAGCCAGTCTTTCATTCTTGAGAAAACCAAAGAACAATAAAAAAGAAATCTTCTTTTCCAACAGCTCAACCTTCTCCAACCATCTCCCCCATGAGAGATTTCATTTCAAATCTTACCTGGCCCCAGTATCAGTTCTATTTTCTATATTCCTGATGCCCAGGCATTTGGAGCCATGCCAACTCAGGAGAACCTGCTCTGGCTGAGACTGGCTAATTCCTAGAGAGAGCAAGTGTTGCTCTTGACAGCACACTTCTCATTGATGGCCCTTCATTTTAGAATCAGCTTCTCTGCCAAGTCACCTCTAGGACTAGCAACCACACAAAGAGCCAGGCCCTGCACCTTAAGCCCGCAGAAACTATTCAAAGTAGCCAGGCCTTAGCCTGCTCTCTCTGCCTTGCTTTGCCCCCACACACCACAACAGAGGTGCATGCCCATGTCTCCTCCTTGCTCCTGACCACTCTGAGGCTTCACTGTGAGACCCTGCATAGCATGGAGCCAGCAACCGAAGTAATAGATACCTTTCATTGTTCATCTTTTCTGTGTGTATCTGTGTATGCAGGTGTGTGTGTGTGTGTGTGTGCATGCGCATGTGTGCACACAACATTCTGTGCAGGAGCCTGTGGAGGTCAGAGGAGGGTATTGGGAATTCTGAGACTAGAGTTGCAGATGATTGTGAGATACCAAACAGGAACTGAGAACTAATCCTAGGTCCTCTGCAAGAGCAGGGAGTGCTCTTGACCACTGAGCCCTCTCTCCAACCTTAGATGTTTTCATTTTTAAATTTTATGTGTGTGCGTGTTTTACACACATGTATACATGTGTACCATGTGCATGTTTGATGCCTGCTCTGCTGGAACTGGAGACAGAATAACACAGCAAGAGCATGAAATTAGAGGGAGCCCATAAACCTCCCAAACAGGATGAGAAAAGAGGAGGCCTGGGGTCTCTCAGCCAGTCTTTAGGGTCATATTCTAGACACACAATGACTAGAAAATAATCCTGCCATCCCTACCTCTTAACGTGTCTACCACTTCCCAGTAGCACCTCCGTGGAGAACAAACCTTTACTATATGAGTCTTTGTGGGGAATCTTAAGGTACATAAGGCATTCTTCCTCCGGCTCCACCAATACTCATGACCATTTTCACAATGCAAAATGCATCCATCCATCCCATCTCCCCAGATCCCCGAAGTCCTAATTATTTAGTATTGCTCAAGAGCCCAAGCCTAATGTCTCCTCCAAGAGTCAAGGCATCCTCAGGTGTGAGCATCTGCAGAAATCAGAACAACGGCACTAGAGACTGCAGTTCTTGGAACTGTCTGGTGATAGGAAAATGCACAAGCTCTCCAGGTGACTCAGAGTCCTGCAGAGTGGTGCACACCCTCTCCCTGAGCATTAGTTCCTCCAGAGCAGGACAAAAACGCATTGTCTATCCTGGCCTTCCATCTGACCGGATCAACATGGGTACCGCTGGGAGGTACCACACTTGCCGTTATTCTGTTAACACATGAGAGTAAATGCTACTTAATTTATGGTTATCATAATTAAATTTGGCAAGTTCCTCAAGATGACTGGATCCATCAGCACTAAAGCATTTTCCAAGAGGGAGACTACTTCCAGAAACTGGAGTGAGAACCAGCGGGCATCTTTTGCCCTACAGCCTCATAGCTTGTTTCATGGCTGGTGTACGCGCAGCCCAGCCAACCACATTTTGTCGTAAAACTTACTGTTTAACTGCCTTCGGAGCCAGGCATGAGGCACACGCCTGTAAACACAGCATTTGGGAGACAGAGGCAGGAGGATCATAAATTCTAGGCCACCTTGAACTACATAGAGATACAACGCCCACCCCCCCACACACACATACACACTTGACTTATAGATTAGCACTGGTCTGATACAAATTTCAACCACCCCNCCGTAAGAATCGGTTTGTGGCACCTAGCAAAGCCACCTGTGACTGTGGGCTGTCAGGCTATATTGCTGCACAGCTCCTCCAGGAGATTACAGCCCTGGCATCACCGCTCACCCAGAGTTCTAGGGACAATGGAACTTAGCTTCAAAGAACTCATGCATAGAAATATGTCTGTCTCTTTCACCTTGTAAAAAAAAGTGTGTGTGTGTGTGTGTGTGTGTGTGTGTGTATGCACAAGTGCACGCCCCTGTCCTTAGCTGAACATCTCCAAAACCCTTCCACTTTTGGTAATGTCCTAGTAGTACAGGCCCTATATCAAGGACAGAATTAATGTATTTTCAGAAGGAGAACCTTACTTTCAGACCCCAACCCTCTGGGCATGCCAACATATCCCTTCCTCACCCTAGTAAGGTATTGAAGACTTTAGCCTTTTGCTCCTTCAGCTGTCGGCTAAAAGTATGCATTTACTCTCTTGTGTCAGGATCTACTCAGCGAGAGACACAATGTGAATCTTCTAGAATGTTGATATGCATTGCACCTTCCGCCGATGTGCTGTGTATACCAGGTGTTTAATGAAAATGTGTCCACGTGGACCGGCTGCTCCTTCTGCCAATCTCTGCCCACTCATCCAAATATAGTTGGTAGTGGACCAATGATTTTCCTTGGTCCATCAAGTCTGAATGGCATAGGGGTAAACAAGGGTACCAATTCAGTGTCACAGTGCTGTACGTTCATCTTCCTTTGCTTGCGCTGTGGAGATAGCTCATCAGTTCCCTTGGGATTGGAGTTACAAATGATTGTAGTTAGCTGATGTCAGAGATGGGAACCAACCCTGGGTGTCCTCTTCAAGAACAGTGAATGCTCTTAAGCACTGAGCTATTTCTCCAGCCTGTGTATATGTGTGCGTATACATTACATGTATATACATGTATACATACATATATATGTACAGGTTCTCCTATAGGAAACACATCTGTCTGTACTTCTCTTCCAGGTGGACACACCTTCCTAAACTTTTGACTTTGCTGTACTTAGATCCCTTTTGGACTTCTAGACTTCATGCTGTTTTAAGCCACCACGTCTGTGGCAATGTGTTATAACAATAGGAAATAAATGGAGAAACTTTGAGAAATTTGTCTGTTTGATTGTTTGGGATGACCTAGGCGTTGAACTCAAATCCTTGCCAATGGCAGGCACCTGCTTTACTAGGTGGCTCCTCCACCTTTGAGAAATTTGATTTAATCCTTGAGTTTTCATTTTCTCCTGTTTTAAATGTAGATAATGAGAACTATTGGCTGAAGCTCTAGAAATTGGGCCAGCTAAATTGTTAGGGTGAAGTGCTCGCTGTGATGGAAATGTTGACTGAGCATCCCCACCTCTCTGTGCCCTACCCACCCTGGCAACTGTGCTCATAATACTAGGGACACGTGTAATTACTAATTATTATAAAATTCTCTCTCTCTCCACTTTCTCCCCACTCCCTCATGAGTTTTTTTTTTTAAATCAGAATCTTATGTAGCCCTTGAACTCCATAAATACCTTGAGGATGACCCTGAACTCCTGATCCTTCTGCTTCTGCCTCCCAGGTGCTGGGATTACAAGCAGGCCCCACTAATCCTGTCTCAGAATTATCTTTTAAAAGAAATATTTGCAAAGTCTTTTTTTTTCCTTTTTAACAGCTAAAGAAATCGAAACCAGTGGAAGAGGAACCATTAGCACATACTAAAGAAACCCTGTTTACACAGGACTTATCACACACGGATAGAAAATGACTTCAGAGCTGGCAAATGCTCTGAATAAGCATGCCAGGAATGCCAAGGTCAAAAAGCCATTATAAACTATACCTTCTTTCTATTAATAATAATGAGAAGGCATGGCAGATGGGATCTCGTTCTTATCAACGCTGAAAAAAAAAAACACAAGAATGCAGCAAGATTCTACCTGTTAGCAACAGAAGACAGAACAGACTTGAGCGGTTTCAAAATATCCTTCACCTGTAGAGCAGGGGGTGCCATAATTAGTCACACCCAGCAGAGGAAGGTATTTAAGCTTTCTTGTGTGAATGCAGAGTTCTTTTAAAATGCCTGCAGTTGTTTAAGTAAGTTGCAGAATATCACCACATGGCGAATCACGAACATCATTAGAAACCTCTGGGGGAGGGGCGGGCTGAGGAGATGGCTCAGTGGTGACAGAGCTAGCTGTGCAAGCATGAAGACCTGAGTTGGAATCCCTAGAACCCAGATGATGTGCATGCCTGTCACCCCAGCACTGGGGTGGACGGCACAGAAAAGCAGATCCCGGGAGCTCACTAGCCAAACAATGTCACCAGAGTGACAACTTCCAGTTCAGTGATAGTACATTTCTCAGGGGAGTAAGGTAGAGAGAAGACAGCCCTCGCTGGCTTTTGCATGTGTGTGCATGGGTACAGGCACCAACAGACTCACAAGCATGCCTCACCAACACACACACACATACACACACACACACACACACACACACACACAAACAATAATTCAGCATTAGACCAGACTATATTAAACAGTGCCTTTTGGGGTAAAACATATGATCTGGAAAAAAATCATAATAAATATATTTTGCTAAACATAATTGTGATTTTGCCTGGTTTTTAAGATTAAGCTGATGTATTTAATTTTAGTTTTATATTTAGTATCTCCCTATAATGAATATGTATATTTGTGTAAAAAGAACACTTCCAGTGAATCACATTGATAAAATTTACCATAATCATCTTTCAGGTGATAAAATGAAAAACTTTAAGAGCACCCTTCCAGAGGACATGGTTCAATTCCCAGTACCCACATGGTGGTTTCCAGCCATCCATATTTCCAGTTTACTGGCTCTGAATATGATTTCCATCTTGACTTTATCTATAAATACAGATACTGGCTGTATGAGAATCTCTCCCATTGTGTAAAGTTAAAAACAATTTGGAGCCAGATGGTGGTAGTTGCATGCCTTTAATCCCAGCACTTGGGAGTCAGAGGCAGGCAGATCTCTATGAGCTCAAGGCCAGTGTGGTCTACAGAGTGAGTTCCATGACAGTCAGCGTTACACAGAGAAACCCTGTCTTGAAAAACAACAACAAAAACAAACAAACAGGGCTGGAGAGATGGCTCAGTGGTTAAGAGCTTTACCTGCTCTTCCAAAGGTCCTGAGTTCAATTCCCAGCAACCACATGGTGGCTCACAACCATCTATAATGAGGTCTGGTGCCCTCTTCTAGCCTGCAGGGATATATACAGGCAGAACACTGAGTATATATAATAAATAAGTCTAAAACAAACAAACAAACAAACAAACAAAAAGCAGTTTGGAGGCAATCACCTTAGGAGAGTTAAGAATGGACCTAGCACCATAAGACAGAACATTGACTGTTTTACTTGCCTGCCCAAGGCACCTGATTGGTCTAAAAAAAAGCTGACCAGCCAATAACATGAAAGGAGATATAGGTGGGACTTAAAAGTAGGGACAAGCCTAAGCTAAGGCCAGGCATTCATAATTAATAATAAGTTTCCGTGTACTTATTTGGGAGCTGGTTGGCAACTCAAAAAAAATGCCAACTACACCTACTTTGTACAAGCCATTATTTTAAGCAGTTTACATCTGCTGGGTTACTAAATCAATATGCTCATAATGGAAAGAGTAGCCAGGGAATTAAGTGTGAGTGGAGCTCATCAGAAATCAAAGGTTAGAGAAAACTGCCTGGATTTAGGGCCTAGGTGGATATGGATAGTGCGCCAAAATGACTTTGAGATCCAGACAGTAAAAAAAGGTTTGATAAAACAATTTCTCAAATGCAGTTTTACATGTTTTATGGCCACGATGATATGACCTCAATTTTCAGCCATTTCTGCACAAAAGTAAGAGAATTATGGGAACACAAGATGACTCTCTCCTGCCTCCTGAATTTCTAAAGTCCTCTGACTAGTTTCAAGGTTTGCTCTTCACCTTCTGAAGTGGATTTCCTGAACACTCCGTGAAATACTCTTTTCAATGTGCTGAACAACTCACAGCTGCCTAAGCAAAGTCAGAGGGAGCAGGTGGCATGACCAAGACAGGATGGCTTTCTCTGCTCAAGCATCCAGCACAGGAGTGAGGAGCAAGGGCCCTCCATCTGAAGGAAAGTTGCCAGAATGGGACTAAGAGAATTGTCGCCAGGGTTCCCTCATCCAACGTGGCATGAAGGGTGTTATTTTCCAAGCTTAGATCTAACTTAACATTAAGAACAAAGAACTACTTTAAAAAAATAAATAAACATAGCTCTGTAATTATCTCTCAGCCTTTTCTTTAGTTTCTTTGTTCAAATGATGCTAAAACTAGTATACCATCTTTTGTATTAAATGGTAATTAGCTATAACTGAATAATTCATTCTGGAAAGTTCCCCTGGCAACATTGTCAGGATTCTATATGAAAATCAGCTGAAGGTATGCTGGCTTTCTTAACATTAAAAGATTGCTTATATACAGCCCCTTCTCAAGTGTTGTTTTTTTTAAATGATCAAAGTCAGAGACAAATTAGTAAATTGATAATTTTAACAAATTTATAGTATCTGTTCAAAAACTGAATGCTGATGATTAAAATTTCTTTCTCCTTTACATAAATATTTTAGCCCTAAGGAAATGCACTTAAGAAATCAGTCTCTATGTATCCAGAAAGGACAGTCACCAGTGTTCTATGTGTGTGTTTTATTCATTCATATTTTCACCAGGTTCAAGCTCAGCATATCTTATTATTCCTTATTTGTACTGAGGATTATGTATGTCACTTTGCATCTTTGACCTCGCCAGAATTTCAGAGACACATGGCTTTCACAATTAGAAGGAAAAAACTTTATCATTGTAAATGATAATTAAAATTCATTTATTTTCCAGTCTTTGCTTACAAAAACCTCAGGATTACAATATTTTAAATACTACAAAGTTCTCCTCTAATCTTAGAAAAATAATTATTTCAGTGCTCATTATAAGGGGTCAAAGGGCACCTTATACTATAAATCATTTCAGAGGCAACACTTGGCTTTTGAAGGAAGGTGCTGAGCACACACAAATGTACACGGCACTCACCTCTCAATGACCTTCAGAGAAAATTTCCTAAACTGTGTCTTCTCACTGCTTGCATTTATGAATATTCTCAATTGTACATTTATTTATGTGGCCTTTTCTTTACAATCTTCACTAATATCTGTCACTACAATGGCTGCAGCAATGTGTGTGTATGTGTATGTATGTGTGTATACACATGAAGCACCGTTAGATAATTTGAAGAGCTGAATATTTATAGAATGTTACCAATATCTTCAGCCTGTGTACCAGAAATTTCCATATAAAACTACCCTTTGACTGAACATTTGCTGCCCAGCAGCTCCAAAATAATCACACAGAAACTCTACTATCTAAAACACTGCCTGGACCATTAGTTCTAGATTCTTATGGGCTAACACTTGTATCTTAATTTAACCCATTTATAGTAATCTGTGTATCGCCACGTGGCTGTGGCTTACCCAGTAAAGCTCTCAGCATCTGTCTCCGGGAGGGCTACATGACTTCTCCCTGACTCTGCCTCTTTTCTCCCAGCATTCAGTTTAGTTTTCCCCACCTAGCTCTACTCCTTTGCCCTATCACAGGCTAAAAAACAAAGTTTAGCCACATTTATTTTCCCGAATGGGCTTTGCTTGCTGGTGGCAGCTCCATGGCTTCTCTCTGACTCTGCCTTCTTCCTCCCAACATTCAGTTTAGTTTTCTCCACCTAGCTAAGTTCTGCCTTGCTATAGGTCCAAAGCAGTTTCTTTATTAATCAACGGTAATCACAGCATACACAGGGAAATCCCACATCAACTCTCTTTATAGCAAATAAGTTTAACCACAGAAACTCTGACCTTTCTCCTATATCACACTTTGTTTCTTGGTTTCATTTATTTGACTCTACGAAATACAGAATAAAGCTGATTAGAATCATAAATTTGACTATGGAAAACAGCCTTCCCTTTGTCTCAGTCACATAGAAAAAACTTACAAGATATAGAATAAGATAGCACTCAGTTTTAGAACATGTACCACAAATAAATATTTGATTTGATATTATGGCATTTTTAATTACCTGTGATAGAAAGATTTATTTAGCTTTTAAAGGGACTATTATTTCTTTGGGGGTGTAAATATGGATTCATGTTAAGTCTCTCAGTAGGAATTCAGTCTCTGCCAGTGGTTTCATGATGTAAGGAAAATAACAACTGGAATAAAACCAAGTGTGTATTAATATGACGTGGACTTTGGGGATGAATGTAAAGACATCTGCTAAAATTCGAATTGCATTTTTGTACCAAAAGAGTAGCTTCTTCCATGGAGGCTAATTAGGTGTATTGTTAGAGCCACACCTTAAAGATGATAACTCACCAGAGATGGACTTTGATGACCGGAACTATTCTAACTGCTCAAAGAATAAAGCAGGACTTACAAACCATAGCCACCATAGCCAATGTCCTTCCCAAGTTCTGTACTCCAGTGGAGCCTGTATCCTGTCTATGCTTAAAGCCTTCGTATCCGTCTTTGCATCACTTCACCATCTTGTAGTTAAGGTCCTGGCTCCGCCACCCTTCCTCAGCCTCTGTCCTCAGCCAGTGACTTGACTGCCTGCAAACCTTTCTTTCCCTCTCAGCTCAATGTCAGGATGATCTTTCAATGCTTGTTCTCACAACCTTCATTTTCCCGCATTTTGTATTTAGATTTTTTAGCCCTTTCTCTAAATTCAAGCTAATTATCAGTAACTACTTTGCCTCCAATCTTCACGGAACAGCCAGATTCAAGTCAAGACCCATCGTTCCTTCCGTCTAGAATAAAACGGTTCCCAAGACCCTTTTTTATTTGAGTGTTTAGTTTGTCAAATGTTGAATAAGAACTTGAAAGCCTTGACCTTAACTGACCTTTCATAGACAGAAATGACCATGACTTCCTGCACTATCTCAAGGCGCTATTTATATCTTTCAGTGGCTCATGAATTAAAGATCCGGGAGGATGGGAATTTGGCCGCCATAAAGTCAAAGACAGCCACAACACAGCAAATGACCTGGCTGTGGACCAACCACACTGTAATAGTCAACACAGATCAATATTATGTCTGCTGTTCAGTGCCAGTGCCAGGAGGGGCAGACAGAGTGGAGTTACACAGCACGCCTGGGACATGTGAGAACTTGGATGAGGAACTAACAAACCCAAACCAGTTTCCTAAAGAATAAAAGTAAGATTCCTCTCACATTGCTTATCAAGGCAGCTGTTCACATAGCCAAATCCTAGGTTCACTGAGAAACATTCTAGGGAGATGTATTTCAGTAGTGAAGCATGGGTCTGATGCAACCCCCAGAATCCCCATTTTCCTCCAAGACCATCTTAGATCAGTGACTGAGATCTTTAAGACCGAAAACAAACAACAACAACAACAACAATAAGTTAAAAGATGACACAACACCTCTCAAATGAGTCCTGGGCATCCTTTACATTGAAGACCGCTTTTTATTTCTCTAGAAATCTCATATCCCCTCAAAATAAAGACTGGGGTGACCAACGCAGAAAAGAACTTGCCAAAAATTATGGTCTGGCTTTAAAGATTCAGTAATGTCAAAAATGCTTATATCTCTTTAAATTTGAAGTTGTGGAATTGTTTACACAATATACCCAAAACTGCTCCCCCTCCCCCCCCAAAATGCTTCTTTAAGAATAGTAACAAGAACTCTAAACTGGGTCTCTTTCTGATCTTAAGTCCATTTCACTGAAGATTTCAAAGCACTTTCTACAGTACTTGGTTTTGTACGCTTATAAACATGGAGGCTCAACTAAGAATCCTTGTCGGTGCCATAGGGATTTAAGTTAAACCTGGATCAGAGAATGTTCTTACGGAATGCCAAGGTTCCCCCGGAAACAGCTATAGAAACGTCCCTTTGGGTACTGTTTAACCAATCCTAGCACAGAAAAGGGCTTGACCTTCATTTGTGGCTGCATCCATTTTAACATTTGTCCTATATGTGCCTCATGTTCATCTCTGAGGAGGTCCTGGGACAAAAGGTTACATCCTGAGATGAAGGTGGTCTTTCTGTATTTGATGGAGACCCTCACCGTGACCTAACTGGCACAATAGGCATTCCTGTTATAGGTAAAGTTAGGAATATAAAGCACCAAGAAGGCCATGGCTAACTTCCTAATCGTGGTACAGGGAACAGATTTGGGGAGGAAATGACATTTGAGCTGGTGCTGAAGGCAGATTAGCAGTCATTAGGGCTGAGGGTGGGACATAGCTGAAAAAGTTACTTGAAAGTGGCTTTTACATCGCAATAAACAGCTAGAGTAGTCCCTTGGAGAGAAAATTACAAAGGCCCCTAAACGACTTCTATGAGACTGCCTTGTAGTATTAACAATTAAACCATAATATCAGGGGAGACTATAAGGTTGAGAACTGTAAGACATATGAAGTATTTTAGAATAAAAATTAATCTAGAAGACACTCTCTGTAGGTAGACAGTAGTCCGATTCCATTTTGTTGTTGTATTTATTTATTTATTTATTCATTCATTCATAGTAAGTAAATAAATAAATAAATTTTATTTATTTATTTATTTATTTATTTATTGCAACAGGGTTTCTCTCTGTTGCCCAGGCTATCCTGGAACCTGCTCTGTAGACCAGGCTGGCCTCGAACTCACAGAGATCTGCCTGTTCCTGCCTCATGAATGCTGAGACTAAAAGCGTGCACCACCACCACTCACCCTGAAAGTTCAGTATACAGAACCGAAGACAGGGAGTCTCTGCTTTTTTCAGCAGATCAGCAACTGTTGGGGAAGTCACGGGTTTTCAGTGTCCAATGGAAGAACCTGGGCTTCATCAGTTCAGCCCCTGTTTTCCTACTTGGACCACTTGAAGAGGCTGGTTGCTCATTTCTGTGACTCAGTTTCATTTTCTTCCAAACAGCAATGCTATTTTGCTGTTGTTGTACTAAGCTCAGATGTGGTGAGAGCAAAATTGTGTGGGCAACATAACATTAAATCATTCAGAAGGGTTGAAGTCTCCTGTGAGATCTCTGAGATCTAAGGACTTCATATGGCTTGTATGTTCTACATCATGTAGAAAAATGCTTATTTCTCTTTACAATTTTAAGTTGTGCTCTAAGACCCAAATGCAAAGACGGTGTTCCCAAAACCATCCCTTGAATGGTGAATGGTCACCCATTCGTGACCACATCACAACAGGAGAATCCTGTGACCCACCAAATTCTAACCAAACAAGGCTTCTGCTTCCAACCATTTCTTGATCCTTGACATGAAGTAATATTCTATTTATTTAGTTATTTTGAGACAGAGTATCTCTGTGTATTGTAGCCTTGGCTGTTCTGGAACTGGACCAGGCTGGCCTCAAACTCAAGAGATCCACCTGCCTCTGCCTCCCAAGTGCTGGGATTAGAGGTGTGCACAAACACTGACTGGCTGTAATATTTTGTTTTCAGAAAGATCCAAGGATTATGTTTGTCCTGGAAATGTGCGTAGCTAGTCACCATTCTAAATACAATCCTGTGGGTTTGAAGAAGATGACTCCAGCAGGTTGGGAAGAGGCTTGAGCATTGAAAGTTCCTAATCTTGTGCAGTGGTATCTGACAGCTGCCCAGATGTGAGATACTGGAAGCTGTTTACACACTTCGCAGGTGACTTAAAGGTGCACATATCCTCTTCGTATAAAGTAGAGGATCACTATGGCTAATAATTTGTATGTCTCAGCAGAACTGAATGCTTCATCCAAATGTTAGACCCTTTGCAAGATAACATAAAACCCTGCTTAAGTTGGGCGGTGGTGGCACACACCTTTAATCCCAGCACTTGGGAGGCAGAGACAGGCGGATCTCTGTGTGTCTACAAGAGTGAGTTCCAGGACAGTTAGGACTGCTACACAGAGAAACCCTGTTTCAAAAAAGGAAATAAAACAACAACAACCCAGCTTAAAAATCGGTGAACTCAATTCTAAGACACACACACAACTTTCTATTTTTTTCGGGCTTGTAGATTCCTCTTTATTCTGTCAAAAGGAACTTTTATTACATCAGGGAGGTCCTGCTGTAACATACATTCTGCTTAATGACCCTTTGCCAGGATCTAGCTGAGCCCTGCAGGTAATGCTACACCTGTGGAGAGGAAGGCACAGACGGTTATCTCTAAGATATTCTGTCCGTGTAAAATGAAGCTCAAAAGGAACTCCTGGGATGATTTCATTCCCAGTTTCATAACCATAAAGATCATCTCCAGAAACTCCCACCACATCTTCAGCAACCTAAATATAAACCTGACCTCTTTAACCACGCATCCTAACTCACTATTTTGAGATACGATAGACAATACAATGCTTTCCAAAGTTTGAATACAGCTTTAGCATAATTTTTCCATCCCACCCAGCAAGAAAATGCGTGGAATAGAAGAATAATTATAGGTGTATATAGAAATGTGGAGAAATATTTTAAAAGTAAAGGCTGTGGTATTTTTTAAAGGATTTATTTTTATTTCATGTGTATGAGTGTTTTGCTTGTACTTGTGATATATGTGATCATGTGTGCAGTGCCCAAGGTGGTCAGAAGGATCCAAGGAGGGCACTGGATCTCCTGGAACTGGAGTTACAGATGGTTGTGAGCTGTCTTGTGGGTGCTGGGAACCCAACCTGAGTCCTCTGCCAGAGCCAGTAGTGTTCTCCACTGCTGAGCCATCCCTCTAGCAGCAAGCCACGGGATTTTTAATGTTTTTGTAATTTTAAGAAAGCATTTTTTGTAATTGAGACTGTTCACTCGTTCTAAATTCAAACCTTTAACCTGAAATCAATATTTGACCACCTCAGGTCTTATTTTACCATTTCTTTCGGCAGAGTTTGGCCTTTGAGCAGCAGGCTTCGGAAAGGAGACAGCTTTCGGTTGGTCAGTTGGTTTGGACTTTGCTCCTACTGAGATTCCTTCGCCAGTACGTCAAATACTAAACTATGATTTGGTTCCTTTCAAACACAGGCGTTAGCTATGTTAAGCCTCGGATTTGACGTAGGAATCAAATAGCTCTGCCCATGTTGGGAAACTTTCTTTCGCCTCTTTGGCACGCGTGAAATAGACATCGCTTTCAGACACCTGGTCATGCTGCATCTGGTGGAGTTTTAAGCTAGAGCATTTCATGCCTCGGTGCATATGGAGGGCGAGAAGCACCTCTTTTTGAGGTAGACAACCTGACAGTAGGCCATATTTTAAAAGTGTCACAAGGAAGCACACTCAGACCTTGTCTGAGTGAGTCCTCCTCTCTATATTCTCCTTAGCATGTTGGCTTCTTTCTTGAAACTTCCTGCATCCTGTTCAAATACTTGGTGATACTCTGTGGCTTTCCACAAGGACACCCAACAACAAAAACATTTTCATCCTCAAAACAGAAGTGGTTAGATGTTTCCAGGTCTGTGTTTGCCGGGTGAGAAGGAAGCCACTGGGAGCAGAACAGTACCTGAGCAGGCCTGAGGGTGGTTAGTGGCAATAAAGCTTCTTGTCTAGGAGACTTAGATAGAAAGGTGCACACCAGTTTCTACAGTGTTCTGCAAACTTGGCCAAGGAAAGCTTTCAGCTAGACCAATTCACAAAAATCCCCCAAGCTAAGATCAATATACACCCTGAAACAGGGGCCATGAGGCCATGTTTATTTATCAAAGAGTTCTGGTTGAGTAGAGCCAGTGCCCAAGGGGATCCTGTTTGGGGAAGACCCACCAGGGCAGATACAGGCTTTGATGAGAGCATGGCCTGATTCCAGCATCTTCCTGCTACCTAAGTAGTCTCAACAGGGCAGAGGTACCCTGTTCATATAGATCTCTCCTTCTTCTCCTCTCTTATTGCCACTGTCACTCTTAGAAAGCACAAGACAGAAACAATACAACATTTCCCGGTATCCACTAAAGGATAAAATTCTGCCTGATTGAAATGACCAAACCTATAGCAGACACAGAGTTCACTCTGCATAAAAGCATATGAGCACAAAGTAACATCTACTAAAGATTCTTTGTAGTAATGTGGCCCAATAACAACCAAAATAAATAAATAAATAAATAAATAAAATTTATTTATTTATTTATTTATAGAGAGAAAAGGCCTTCTGACTTCACCACCCAGAGAGTGGAATGCTTACCGTCATCTTCCACCGTGAAATGGAACCGATCACTTGTGGCATTAGCTCTCTCTCTCAAGACATAGCATATTTTCAGGTCATCAATGTCAGCTAAAAAGCAATCAAAGGGCAAGGTGATTAATTACTGTATCAAAACTGATAGCTTGTGCTTACAACAAATCCTATTGGCTATTGAGTTTCTGAAATCATGTTTAGATGCCCTTTAAGGGGGATCGCTGCTTTACTCTCTATCTCCACACCCTAACACCAGCTGTCCTGTAGAAATATGATCCTGCAACACAGAGAAACAGAGGGCCAGGCTTAGACTGTAATAATAGCAAGGTGGCGTCCCTTCCCACCAAAGGAGCGGCTCTCTAAATGCGGCATGCCAGGCTCCATGACAGGTGGAAAGGAAGATATTTTGAGGCATGGCAGATTTCCTGGGCCTCAAATCACATGCTTTGCCTCCCTTGCACAGTGAGTCTTACAGGAAGTCAAAGGAAGGAGCAGAGGTTTTCTCCCCCGGGGTAGTGATTTTGATTAGCTGCTGTGGTACAATAGACGGCTGTAGAGCTTTAAGGCATTGCAGAGGCTTTAGCGCCTCAGAATGTCCCCTTTCACTGCTTCCAAGTCCACCAAACTCACGTGCATAGATCTGTTGACGTTACTAATACACAATCTTAAGAATTCATCCATTTTACCAGCTCCTCTTTTTAATGATGACACACACACAATTTAATGAAACAAATATCAGTCTGTCCTGTGATACTTAAAACAGTATCTGTCTTGGACCTGGGCCAGTAAATGAGATTCTAAGGTTACACGACATCAGAATGTAGCTAGGAACACCGTCAACCAGGTATGTAGTATTTATCTGTCTCCTGTGTGTTTGTGGCTTTTCTAATTTCTAAAAGCTCTGTTAGGTTTGTGCTATGGAGCTCGCAGGGGGTAATAAACAAAATGACAATATGAGAAAGCTGTCTGGAGTGAGCAGAGTGCTTGAAGTCAGCGCGTTCTGCCAAAGATTTCTGAATCTTTCCCTAGATCTGACATGCCAACTCTATCCTGCCTAAGAAACACTCCTGGCAATGGGAAAGTCTGCTTTTTTCATAGGACTAAGTCCAAATGTACTGCACCCCTGTAGTACTGTATCATTAGCCCTGCCACAGTGGCTCGTTCCTTTTGCCTAGTGTTGAAATCCATCTGCACAGGTTTCTTTCCTAGAAAAGTAAAGTCTGAAGGTTTTTTCCCTCCATTTTTACATGCCACGGTCCTCTATTGAAGGTCTTACAGTCAGCAAATGCTCTTATGAGTCTTAACTTGAAATGATAGAGCTAGGTGGCCTCACCCACTCACCCACATCTCCACCTTAACCTGGAGCAAGCCTCTGTGAGACTAAGAGGCACAGTCTCTGCACAGCCCCACATAGCTCCTGCACTGCCCCTGCACCACCACTGCATAGCTCCTGCACTGCCCCGTACAGCCCCTGCACCACCCCTCCAAGCCCTGCACAGCCCTGCACAGCCCTGCACAGCCCCTGCAAGCCCCTTCACAGTCCTGCACAGCCCCTGCACAACTCCT
>LOEQ01000770.1:323093-338754 GCA_001685075.1 Bramus lutescens | reverse complement strand
TGCACAGCCCCTGCACAGTCCCAGTACCACTGCCACTGCACAGCCCCTGCACAGTCCTGCTGTCCTGAACAGCCCTGCACAGTCATGCACAGCCCCTGCACAGTCATGCACAGCCCCTGCACAGCCCCTGTACTATTGCCACTGCACAGCCCTGCACAGCCCTTCCTTGGCCTTTTAACTGGTCAGTAAGCCGTGATGAGCACCCTGCTGACTATACATCCCTATAGTACCTGCCATGACCTACAGCCATGAGGGAAACTCTGTTCTAAACTTCTCATCTCCTCCTACATTTTGTATGAAAGTCTAAAGGTACTACTTGGCAATGAAAATAATAATCATAATAATAATCACCGATGCTGATCATGATAGGGGACTGGAGAGATGGCTCAGCTGCTCTTGCTAAGGACCATTGTTCAGTTTGCAGCATCCACAGCTATCTTAATTCCAGTTACAGATGCTCTACTGATCACTGCTGGCCTCCTTGGGCACTGCATGCATGTGGGTGACATACACACAGGCAAAACACATACACATAAAATAAGTCTAAACAGAAGTTTTGAACTAATTAAAACATGAAGCTCAGGGTCTGGAGAGATGTCTCAGCAGTGGAGAGCACTGGCTGCTCTTGAAGAGGACCCCGGAATGATTCTCAGCCCCCACAGAGTGACTCTTAGCCTCTGGGGACCCCTATACCAGAGGAGCTGATGACCACTTCTGATCTCCACAGGGACCAGGCACACACACAGCAAACAGACACACGTGCAGGCAAAACAGTCATACAATAAAAACAAAATAAAAATATAAGTTAAAAAATAAACCTCTATTATACAACACGTGTTGAAGCTTTCTTTAAAAAAATACATGAAGAGAGAATGCCACTGAAATTATGACCACTTCAAAGCTTATCACTTTCCCTCCAACTTTGGGAGACCCTGGGTGACAGTGCTGTCATTGCACAGGTACGTCTCAAAAACATTAACGAACTGTAAATGTGCACAAACAGTACCTTCCTTAGGTAAAAAGAGAACACAATAGTTAAGACAGCTGGACTGTGGTAACAGTAATCTAAGAATTAGACTTTCTTTTAATTGCCCTATTTGATATATTTATTTCATTGATCTATACAACCATTCCAAAGTTTCCATTTTAAGCAAATATCCTTGGTAATCACAGCTGGGACAAATGGAGGGGGCGTTCATGCCTCTTATGCCTGAAAGCGATTAACAAATTATCCAACCAAAAAATCAGCATGTGCTCATTATTTATTTGTTTTTATTTTATGTACGTGAGTGCTTTGCCTACACACACCAGGGAACACTGTGTGCTTGCCTGGCACCCAAAGATGCCAGAAGAGGGCATCAGATCTGCTGAAACTGGAGCTACAGGGAGTTGTTAGCTGCAATGTGGGTGCTGGGGACTGAAGCTGGGTCCTCTGCAAGAGCAGCCAGTGCTCTTAACTGCTGAGCCATCTCTGCAGCCTCATTATGTACTCATGGTAGAACAAAAAGGAAAGTCTAGGTACTTGAGATGACTGCTTCAGACCTGGGAGCAAGCTGTTCCGGGGTAGGCAGAGACATAGTTCTCTAACCGGACGAATTCTGCATTATGAACCTTTCCTGACAATGCATTTTCCTAAGTCTTTGAAATAAATTTAAAATGTCCCCCAAGGGCCATTTAGTTAATCAACTTAGGAATAACCTCTCTGGCTGCCTTTGCTGAAAGTGTTTAACTCTGTCAGAATTTAGTCTCACTTATCTCTTCATGATAAAGCAAAAACCAAAGCCGATGGACTGCACACAGTCCTTATGCCCTGCCAACAGCTCCCATTTTCCTTCCAGGAGGAGCAGCCAGCTGTGCAGGAGCCCTAGGCATCCTTAACCGCTTATCTAATCTCCATAAATAACTGCTCTGAACCGAACTCTGGCCTCAACTTGTTCAGATGAGTGCAGTGTGATTAAATATCAGAAGAGCTCCTCCTTCGAGTCTGAATTTGTGTTAGGATGTGATAAGTTCCTTTAAAAAGTAATTTTTAAAACTGTAAATTTTACAATGAAATATAACTACTCTACGATTACAAGGATAAGAATTTAATCATGGTAACCCCATGAAAACAAAACAAAATGCCTACAATAAAATAGTTAATTTTTAAAGTTCAACAAATGAGGAACAATTTGGAGCTATTTTTGAGCTGTGGAATTTGGCCTGTAGAATTTAAAAGAAATCATTAGTTTATCTTCTTCCATTTTTTTTTAACAACAAAAATGCTGTGAAAACACATTGGTTCGGAGTCGGGGGCGGGGTGAGAAATAAGGTTTTCTGCTCTCGAATAGTTCTTCCGTCCTTCCCATGAAAACACGCCAGCCTAACACTGCAGAAAACTCTCTGCCGAGCTGGCATGACAGGCTCCCACTCTCGGGTTTTCCTGTCCCTGCAGGCCCGAGATACATGCAGGCTCTCAGCCAAGAGTCGGAGGCTTGGAGTGTGAAGCTGTTTGCCAGCATCAAACAGAAAAGTAGATCGCTTCAGCACAACATCCACCTCTATTAAAGTGTTTGTTGTGTTAGAGCAGAAAGCTGCAGCAGGAAAAGAACACCCCCACTGGGATGTCCTGGGGTTACACTCCATTTCCACCCCAGAGCCTACATGGGCAGATCCAGTTTCCATTCTGGTGCTGAGAGATTTTCCTGAAAGCAACACAAATCCCTTTGTAATGAAAGTGGCAGGGTCTGAGAACAGAGCCCTCACCTCCCAGCCAGCCTCTGAATGGCTTCTCCCTTCCCCGCTCTGGACCACTCCGCAGAGGTCACCTGCCTTTCCATCTCTGACCTCATCCAGAGCCTGCAGCCTCAGGGGCTTCAGGAATGCAGGTGCTTCAGGCAAGGGGTGTCTGACACTTTGCTTGGGACAGGGCAGAAAAGGCATTGAAGAAATAATGAATGAAGGACAGTGAATGAAAAAGAGCAATGAAATAAGTACTGATAACAACAATAAAAATAACATAATAGCAAGTAATAAAATAATTAAGGAAAACATACATAATAGCAAATAATAAAAGAGGTAGAATAATGAAAAATAATAATGAAATAATTCCCTCCTTTGGCTTTTAATCCTCTTTTCCTATTTGCTGACTTTAATGAGATGGGTCACTAGTTAGCCAATGAATGCCGACATGATTTTCTGTAATTTATATCGTGTTGTCTCTCTTGATGGCTCTAAAATGTTTTGAGGGCTACGTGCAGTGTACAAAGCAGAGGATGACAAGAAAATCGGCAAAATGAAACAGCATTGCAAAGTCAGCCTCTGCCATAACCCCCTACATGTATTCTCATTCTTTTCTCAAAAGCATATCTTGCCATGGTCACAGTGCCTTTATAGTCTCTCAGACAAAGGTCTCTACAATCCAACACCCGGCAAAGCAGGTGCTTCCCCAGAGCTGTGGGTATCTATGTGCGCCCCTCTCCTGTCTCCTCCTCTCTTCTCCTTCCCTTCCTCTTCCTTTTAACTCAATCTTGATGCTCTACTTATAAGGCTTAGTGAGGGGCTCATTCTCAAGAAATAGAAGCCAGCATGAACTTTGGTTGTAAGGAGAGAAGCAGAACATACCTTGAGTAAACTGTGTGATGCTGTGGTTACCTTGGCCCAGGTTAAGAAGGTAGCCATGTTGGGGGGCTTCTGTCACAATGAACCTGAGGGAAAAATGTAGGCTGTCTCTGTCCTCCACTTTCAGTATTTTGCTTGTGATCATGAAGCCCAAATGGCCAGTGGCCAGAGTCCGAAGCGTAGTAGCTCCTTTGTTCACCACAACTTGGGGGACCCTGTTGTCAACAGCCAGAACCTGGATTTTCATCACTTGAGGTCTCCTAGTTTCAAACACCGTATTCGGAAAGACATAGAAGTCGGAGTGGGTGCCATCAGTCACCGTGAAGGAGAAGCTGTCTTCCGTGGACTCTGTGCCATCATGTTTGTAGCTGATTAAGTTTTCATTCAAGTCTTGCTTGGTAAAAACCGTGACAGACCTTGTATTGTTGAATAGGAGGTGACCATGAACAGGAACCTGGGTGACAGTGAATTTGAGGAGCCTGTCAGGAGTATCTCTGTCTTCCACAGTGAGTTCGAAGGGAGTGATCAGCTTGCTTTCGCTTTCACTGACCACCAAGTTGTGGATGGTGACCACTGGCTTTTTATTGTCTACGTCACTGATGGAGATCCTGAACGTTCGGAAGACAGGGTTCCGTCCATCGGTGACTTGAAACTCGAAACTGTCCATTTTGACCTCATCCTCAGCTGTGTGGATGTAGTAGATTTTGTTGCCAGCCAGCTGGAGCTGAGTGAAAGAAGTGATGGCCATCCCTCTTCGATCTGTGCACTCCAAGTGCCCTCTCACGGGAGCCCTGGTGATGGTGAAAACTAAGTTCTCATCAGGACTGTTCAAGTCACTCGTGCTCAGGAGGTCTGTTGTGAGAATGACTTTGCCACCTTCTTTCAAGGACACCCCCTTACTTATCACATCAGGGAAGACAATGTCCACACTTCCGATAGACACATAAAAGTAGCGATCTATAAGGGCATTCGTCCCATCTGTCACATCGAATTTAATTAGGTCTCGAATGCCCTCTTGCCCCAAATGGACATATTGAATTAAATTTCTGTCCACTTCATCCTGGGTAAAATTCATGCCTAGAGTGATGTTTTCAAAGACACCTGTAGGCTTTTGTCTTTGTAACAAGCCATGTCCTGGCCCATAACGAATAATATAAACCAATGATTTGTCATCAGAGTCTAAATCGGTTGCCATTAGTATTTTGTTGTTGATAACTTTGGTTTCCCCAATTTCTATTTCTAGCCCATTATTGATTGTCATCCTGGGGGTCTCGTCATCCACGGGAATGACCACGACAAGGGCTGTCTTCTCCACGGAGTGCTTGCCGTCAGTCAGTTGAATCACGAAACTGTCTTCTTGCGTCTCAGAACCGTCATGCTCATAAATAATGCTGGAACTCTCTAGAATCTGGTCCAGGGTGAAGCTTTCAACCAACACCGTGCCATTGATCAGCTGGTTCATGATGTGACCGTGAGTTGGAAACCGCGTAACGGTGAAAGTTAAATCATCCCGGGGAACGTCAGCGTCAGCCGCATTGAGGATGGGCGTGTCGACCACCAGACTCATCCCTTCCATCACCATGAATTCTCTCATGAACAGTTCTGGCTGCTCATCATTGGTAGGAACAATTACAACGGGGAAAATCTGCCTCTCGGAAAAGTTAATGCCGTCAGAACAGCGGAATATAAACCGGTCCTCCACAGGCTCTACCCCTCTGTGTACACTCTGAACATAGTTAATGTGCCCTTGCCGGAGATCCTTCATCGTGAAGGCACTTACGGCAATCCCGGCTCTTGACTTCTCTGAGCCTGGTGCCGGAGAAATGTTCTCTACATAACCTGAGGTAGGTTGGATGACGATTGTGCACAAGAGGTCATCACTGAGGGAGTCCATGTCGTCTGCGCTTAGATGGGTTAGGGTTACCATACTCTTCTCACCTTCCAGCACGACAAACTGCTCACCAAGGGAAATCTCCGGGGCTTGGCTGTCTACAGGGAGGATGGTCACCCAGACAGTAACACCTTGAATAATACTGCTGCCAATTCTCCATTCTTGGGACATCTCTGACAGACTGAGGTTAAAAGAGTCTGCTCTGGGCAAGAGGCCAATCTCACCGCTGGTGTGGGCATAGACGACAGAGCCCTCCAGGATGTCCCTCTGAGTGAACTGCTCAACTGGAGCCCCATTGACCAGAATTTCCCCATACAAGGGTGGATCTTCCAATAGGAAAGTCAGCATCAAATCATCAGTATCCTGATAGATCCCCTTAATGATATTGGCAGTGACTTCAGTAGCCCCGTTTTCTAAGACATCTAGATAGGACTCCAGAGTGCCAGCTGGAAGGAGTGGCATGGGACCTTCATGATCCATTGGCCGAACATTCACTCTGAGAGTGATTGGCACCACGTGGTGTCTGTCACTGACCTCCAGGGAGCAGCTGTCTGTCAAAGACTCATCCCCGTTATTTGTATAGGAAATTCTGCCCTGCTTTATGTCCTCTAAATGGAAGCGTCCTCCGACATGCAATGTCTGTCCGGATATTTGCAGGTGCCCGTGCTTGGGGACCTGTGTGAGAGTGAAGGAGATGTGGGCCACATCGGTGTCAACATCATTCACATGCAGCTCCGTCTCCCGCAGGATGTGGTGGCCCTTCTCCTCAACCGTGAAGCCAGTGTTGACAATCTCAGGGGGCTGGTTATCCACAGGCTGCAGGTAAAGGGTGAAGGTGCCCGGAGCCGCATTCCCAGCTCGATCCTCTACTTGGAATTGGAACTGCGCCACTCGAGCCGCTACTCCCAGCTCCTGACCTGGGGGCCTGTAAGCAATTTTATGATGGTTGACCTGGGCTTGGGTAAAATGGGTCACCACGACTGAGGGATTATCTGTGAAGACCAAAGTGCCTAGCGGAGCTGGTGAGTGGTTTTCATCTGTGTCCATGGGGGGATGGGTCACTGTGTAGTGTAGCTCTCTGTCATCGGTGTCCAGGTCAGTGTAGTGCAGCCACTTTTTCCTCAGTGGTGTGAGCTGGGATTCCTGGACCACCATCCTAAGGGGACAGCCACGACCCAGTTCCGGAGGGAGGCGGTCCACGGGATGAATGCGAATCACAAACTTCTGGATTCCGGATTGATTAGGGGGGTCGTGGTTGTCTTGGACTCTAAATGTGAACTGGTCCATCACTGGCCCAGGGCTGTGGGGCCCGGAGTGCCTGAAGAAGAGTCTCCCGTCTGTGATATCCTGTTGCAGCCATTCTGTCACGGTCCGCTCAAAAAATAGCCCCTGTTTCTGCCACAGCCCCTGCTCTTCCTGGGGAGCGTGAGTTTGGCGGAGAAGCAGGTGCCCAGTGGTTGAGAAAGGTGGTTCCAGCACAAAACGCAGCTGCGAGTCATCCGAATCCATATCAGTTGCACTCAGGGTCATGGATGGGATAGGCACAGTTTCACCCTCTGCCAGCGTCAGTCCAGTGTTGGCGTTCAGGACAGGTGGCTGGTCATCCACAGGCACTAACGTGATGGGGAATAGGAACTGAACCTGGTGCCTGCCTTCTCCATCCGACATGCGAAGCACCAGGTTGTCACTCAGTGAACCGTCTCTGTCATCATGCTGGTAGACAACCTGGCCAGCTGCCAGCTCAGCCACTGTGAAGGTCTTGGGAGCAGAGTCGCTCTCAGGAGAACCCAGAATCACAAGGTGGCCATGCCTGAGCCCGGCCACCACCTCCAGCCTCACAGCTTCTAGATCATCTTCATCACTGATGACCAAGTTCTGGGGTCCACTGCCTACAGGGCCCGTGAGTGGCCGATACTGACCCTCATAGAGAATAAGGCCAGTGTTTCGTGTGACCACTGGGGCCAAGGTATTCATGGGCTTGACCACCACCATGAAGGCGAAAGGGTCTGAGGCTGCTCCTTCGGGGTCCACTACCTCCAGTTCAAATTCAAACAGACGCTCCTCGTTAGAGTCTTCAGAGGGAGGTTGGTAGGCAATCTTCAGCAGGCGCAAATCCCGTTGTGTAAAGGAGGAGAGCGGCAGGCTTCGGTCATCAGTGCTCACCAAGTAGCCCTGCCCTGGCTGGAAGGCTGAGGTGAGGTTGAAGATCAAAAGGTCTGGGTTGGATTCAGCATCCTCGGCCGCCAGCATGTCTGGAGTCAGTGCGGTCAGGACAAACTGGTCCACCTCCGTCATCATCATGGCCACGAAACTGGGCTTGGGGGCAGTGTTCTCCGTTCCTCCCCGGATCCTCACAAGCACCTGGAAGTGCTCACGTTTTAAAGGCGGGCTGCCCACAGGAGCCCCTCGCGAATGTAGCTCCACCACCATAGGCAGCCAGTCCCTGTTAGGTGAGCGACTGGGGGCTGTGTGACGGTAGCGCACTCCCAGCTCTTGGAATTCTTTGCAGTCCATCAAAAGGGTCTCCGAGGTTCCTCCCGTTCTGGCCCCTCCCGGAGCCTGCGGGTAGTGAAGGAGCTCTCCATAACGAGGCAAAGCACTCAAACCTGATAAGATGCCCACGCGGCACTCCTCGGTCTCAGGCTGGTAGGCGAACTCTAAGCTCCGAGCGTCCAGGGCATTGCTAGTCCCTAGTAGTTCTTCCACGACCAGAGGTAAGTTCCGAGTCACAACTTCCAGTTGGGTGAAGACCAATTCCACCTCTAGGGCCAACGGCAGGACTATCGCCCCTCCTGGGGCATCGTAGCGCAACTGCAGCCGGACGCGGTCTCGCGAAGGGCTGCGAGCACCCAAGTGCGAGTAGCGCACCTCTCCTGGGCCATAGTCGCATGCGAAGCGCTTGGGACTCAAGCGGCCTGGCCGCTGGGCCAGCGCGTCGTTGTCTAGCACCGTCACATAGCAGCGGTCCCCTGGCTGCACCTGCAGCACCAAGTCACGCAACGGATCCAGCCAGACTTCACGACCAAAGGGCACTCGGAGCCCGCGATTCGCCACCACTATAGCGTCCTCTGAAGGTATTCCAGAAGCCCCGGAGAGACCCAGGGACAGAAGTGCCGCGCCTGGGGCAGCAGGCTGTGCGGAGACTCGGCTTACCAGTGACAGAAACAGCAGGAGCAACCTGGGGGAATGTTTGGGTGTCGTCTGGAAGCCGGAGAACTTGACTCTCAAGCGCGCTCGGGTGGCCATCCCTGCAGTCCTTGTGGTGTGCAGGGTCCCGGCGTTAGGGTTCCGATAGTTCACCCCGCGCGTATGCGAAGCTAGTCTGAGTGCAGGTTTCCAGAGAGACCGCTGGGAAGGGCCGAAAACTCGGCGCGGCCCCTGTGGGGTCCTCCCAGTGGCAGGGCAGGACCTGGAGGATGGCCCAGCGCGCCGTGCGGTCCAGACCTGAAGCGGCAACCCAAGATGCTAAACACTTCCAGCGCGTCCGGGGCGTGTGGCAGGCAGAACAGTCCCGACTTCCCAGGTCCCGGGACCTTAGACTTTGAGGGAAATCCCTCCCCTTGCACCCCCTAACTCCAATTCTGCCAGGGGGCCAATCGCTGGTCCCTGGAGGAGGCTCTGAGTCCAGGGTTGGGTAGTGGCTGCTGTCAATCAGCTCCCAGGCGGGGAAACTGCGCAGAGAGAGGTGCAACAGGTTGATTGGAACAGAGCGGGGTTCCTGGATCTGCTTGCTGGAGGATAGATGTCCCTGGACCTGGGATTGTGGCTCCGCCAGCACCCCCCCACCCCCCGCGGTACTGCGGACTCAGGTTTTCAGGTCTGGGGCCAAGATTAATTCATTTCAGTCCCCTTCCCTGGTCATTGACATCCCTTCCAGGAGGACTACTTCTCGCCGAAACTTGAAACTTTCGAAGCTGTGGGAGCAAAGTTAAACGACCTTATCATCTGAGTTTTAATAGGAACTCGGAGCAGTTTGGGAAGACACTGGGGATTTTCAGAAGAATCCGAGATTTAAAAACCAGACCCAGCTAGCTAGAGCAGATTGCAACCCTCACCTCCTCTTCCCCCTCCCTTCACTGATTTCCCCATACCTTACAATGGACATAGTTCGCAGATCGGTGAGTTTTTAACAAGACCCTCCTTTGCAACCAAAGTTCACAGAGTTAAGGGGGGGGAGGCATTTGAAATGTGTGAGAAATGCAGTCTGATCAGAATCGCTAGTCTTCCAAGAGAGATGTTCCAGAGAATGTAGCCCCAGGCTGTCTTCAAGCCACCGCTGGCGGATAGCTGTCACACCAGAAGCTCTCTGTTCCCTTCGCAATAATTAGACGAAGTGCAAGCTAAACCCACTTGTCAACGTCGCAAATCTTTGCACGCTGAGACAGCTGATAAACACCCGGAGAACGAAGAAGAATTTAGAGAGTGTCTTGGGTCAGACAGCCCAGTTTGAAACTCTCTACCCTGAGCGCTTCCTGCCCCCTTGCGTCGGTTGGTCAGGTTTCATTGGCAGGCAGATACCCCTTAAAAGGTTTTCTTCTCCCTTCCCTGCACCCGAAGCCCCCCACAATCAAAATCCAGAGCCGTTTTCAGTGGATTTCTGGCCAGCCTTGCTTGCTAGGTCGAAATATTTTTTTCCAATAACACAAATTGACTATGAAACAAGAAATTGGAATAATAGAATCATTCCCTTTTTTTCTTCAATAAAACACTTGATTTGGAAAAGAGGGGTGTGTGAAGAACCCTTTTAAATTTCAGCCTAAATGAAAGATGCGAGATTTAAGCATGGCGAGTTTTAGGAAGAAGTGCTAATCATCTTAGCCCTTTCTGTGATCAGCTTGAGCTCCTCTATTTCAGGAGGAGATTACTCTTGTCTGATGTATTTACACAACACTAACTTGGCAAATGTCGGATTCTGTTCCAAGAAACCCAATGGCCCTTGGTCTCTGAGAATCAGAAGTGGAAGGTTCTGAAAGTCTTTTTAAAAACAGAGGAGACATTTGTGCAAACAAACCAGGAAAATTTAGTCAGTGGAGCTTTAGCCTTGTTCTGTGTGCTTTGTACGGTTGGGGAGCCTAACACTCCCGCTTACATGTCACAGTTTGTCACAAAAATAGAAAGGACACTGGCAGTACTTGAAACACATGAGAAAATTCCCATCCAACTTCTGGCCAATTTCCAGTTCTCTTGATTTAATTATTTTATGATTTATCGTGCTGATTTATGGTTTCATTTGGAACTCAAGTGACCAAGACATGAGAATATCCCATTTTCTGCTTGCAGATGCACAGGGAGACGTCAAGGAGGGTAGAAGATCAATTTCAGGATAAGGGTCTTTCTGTATCATGTCCTAAATCCTAATTATTGAAAAAGAAGCCAGATAAGTAAGTGTCCTTCTAAGTGTGTGTGTGTGTGTGTGTGTGTGTGTGTGTGTATGTGTGTGTATTTTGGCCTGACTGAGAGCCACAGCTGGACCTCTGATGGCTCCCAGTGGCTCCAGGAGTTTTTCTTTCTTCCTTTTAAAGTCCACCAATGTTTGATTTGCCAGCAGTGATAAGATCAGTATTTGAAGTATGGTTGGATGCCTGAAGGGTAGTGTTCAATATTTTGTTTCATGCTAAGAATACAGGCTCAAGTTTATTTTTAAGTAAACTAAGAAAATCAATAAACTGGACTCATTGTGTCTTTTAATTTTAGCTTTCCTTACTGAAGTGATGGAATGTTTCTTTGGAAAAGGTTTTTATTATAATGGAAAAGGTTTTTATTAAAAAATATTTTAGCTTTTTTTAATCAGATAGCTAGCAATGCAGAGTTGCTTATATATCTTTTATAGTGAGGATCAATGCTAAAAACAGTAAAATAGTACATTATTATCAGAGAGAAATTACTATTGATACTTTGACATTAAAAGATATGTGTTAACTTGCAGAGAAATATCATTTTAAGGAAAATGTTCTTGATCTTAAAGGTGACAAAAAAGCTAACAAATGTTTGTTTATTTTTTTTAATCCCAGCTTAGTTCTTTAGCTCTTATTTCTTAAGCCTTGTGCCATTTTTTTGTAGATAACCCAGACAAAATATTCCTTAGGATAAAATCTTAATTTTTTTCCTCTTCTTAGAAAATTCACACAAAGAGTCTCTTCAAAACAACAAACTTAAATTTAATGATTGCTGAAACCCTGGAAGATTTCCGGCCTAAGGTTAAGTAGCACAGAACTGATTTCCTGAAGTAAAGGAGGTATTTAAGATGCTGGCAAGATAGTCAGCCGGAAAGGCACCAGCAGGTGTGGAAATACAAAGCCGGGCAGGCGCTAAGGGAGCAGGTGGTTAAATTTGAACATTAGTTTTCTTTCTAGAGTCTGCTGTCGGCTCTTGAGACTCTAGTAGTCTCAGAGGCACTTTAAAAATATGCTCGGCCCTCCTTAAATATCCATGGTTGATTGGCTTCAGGATCCTCTCTCCAAAGCCCAAATCCGAATCTGTGCAATCCTCCCATATACTTAAGTCACCTCTAGTTTATTCATAGTACCCAAGATGCTATAAATGTGTAGATGGGTGTGCTGTTTTTCAGAGGACAAACACATAAGAACCATCTGTCCATGTTCCGCCCAGACACCAAGGCTTTCTGAATATCTTCAGTCAGTGGTTTGTTGACTGAATGGCTATGGAAGTCCTGGATACATAGAGCCAGCTGCACCTGAAACAGATGAACACAGCTTTGTGCTGACCACTTGCTGGTTCTCAGCAGAGTTTTATTTCTGAGCAGCGTCAAAAATAGGCTTTCCTACAGACATAAAACTGACTGGTTTTGGAGAAGCAGGAAGGGAGAACAAACAGAGTTGGACTGATTAATCTGGAGGGGGATCCTTCCTTCCAGCTAAGGGGGCTGTAGCAGAAGGCCTCCTGTTTTCCTACCTAGGTCTCAGATGTAGAACAAAGAACTTTACCTTTAAAGTTAAATTCTGATTCCATTCTTTTTTCTGCAGATATAGGTGACCTACTATTGCATGTCCTTGCTATTTTTAAATTTTAATTTTATTTTGTCTTCTGTGCATGGGTGGTTGTGTTTGCTTTTTTGTTTTGTTTTGTTTTACATGAATGTCTATGCAACATGTATGTCTCCTGTGCCTGAAGTAGTCAGAGCCTGTGGAACTGGAGTTAAAGATGGTTGTGAGCCGCCATGTGAGTGCTCTGAATCATGTCACTGTTGTGAAAGGGTCTTAGCACAGATTTTATCCTTTACACTAAGATATGTCCTTCTCCAAATACTCAGGAAATAATGTCTATACTTAATTATTTACCAAGTATTTAAAGTAAGATAACCCAGAGCTAGTTCACAACATCTTTGTAAGGTAGCCTACTAGATTATCCAGTGTTCTTAGTAGCAATCAACAGAAACTGACTCTGGCAGAGTTAGGAGGGGATTTTTAGATATTGACTCATTCCTGTGATTCTAGGGACACAGAGAAAAATAAAAAGCCAAGAAAACCAGCATCAAGATACTTCATGGGGCTAACACAGCTTCAACACGAATCAACCACCCTGAAGCTGCTGCACCCTCTGTCTGGGGGCTTGGGATATTCCCACCAAGCAAACTGGGTGCTCTGTTCCTGTCCCTGCAAGTTCAAAGGTCAGGGCATGACTGGATTGTCCATGTATACGGCCTGAGCTACATAGGCGTAGAGAAGTGAACCTCCATAGTCTCTTTGGTTTCCTGATGCTGAATGACTTCCTTGCCACACAGTCTTACCATAGGGATTCCTCCTTATTTATTTTTCGTTTTTCAGAAATGCATGTATTTTATGAGTTTAAGTGTTCTATCTGCATGTTTGCCTGCATCCTAGAAGAGGACATGAAAAACCATTATAGATAGTTGTGAGCTGCCATGTGATTGCTGGGGAATGAACTCAGGACCTCTGGAAGAGCAGCTAGTGCTCTTAACTGCTAAGCCATCTCTCCAGCATCCCCACAGGGATTTCTTAAGTAGTAGAAAGAGGTTGTCATTCAGGGGACTCAAACAGGACCCCTGCTCATTATAACAGGATGGATAACAACTACATGGCTTCATAATCTATGTCTGAGAAAACTGGCCAGGAAAATAGTGATTTTTTTCAAGTTTTCATAATTACTGTCAAAATTAAAATTAAGTAAATTAGATTAAATGGAAGTAAATGAAACTAATTAGCACTGAAATCATCCAATTACACTTGAGTTTCCTTACCTGAAATGCCTGGGACTAGAAGTGTTTTAGAAGTTGGACAGTGTTTTTTCAGGCTGTGGAATATTTTTTTTTCGGATGTGATAGTGCACATGTTTAATATGAACCATACAGGGTGACACACACACGCTTACAGTCACATGTATGTCAAATATGCAAATATTTTGTTTATATATAGTTGCAAATATACAATGAAGCATGTTGGGTTGAGGTACACATATAAAGCAAAACTCACTTATGCACTGTATACATCTTTTTCCCACCATATACATCTTATACACATAAACTGGGAGTAATCTTAATGCACCAACACTTTGATGACAACCTGTTACATGAGGTCAGGTGTGGAATTCTTGTGACATTCTTCGGAACTTAAAAATATTTGGATTTTTGGAGCATTTTACACTTGAAGGTTTTAGACAGGGGATGTTCAACCTCTCTCCGGTACTTTACCGCTGGTATGGGCTTTCTTTCATCTCGAGCATACCTTCTCATTTTCTACTTTTATCTCGAGCATACCTTCTCATTTTCTACTTTTATCTCGAGCATACCTTCTCATTTTCTACTTTCAGATGCATTTGTTCCGACCTCTCCGTCTTCTTACCCAGCATGGGGATGAGGGAGGGAACTGTGCAGAGTGGAGGAAAAAGCCCCTTGGTTGCCTATGAGCTGGCAGGCTTTGATGGTGGGGATTACAGGATCATACCATCGGCAGACTCCTACATTCATACAGTGAGACACCCTTGACGTGATGGAGGAGATGTGGTGAGTTCAGGCCACTGTGGAGTCTGAAGCTAGAGGGATCGGAGGGCCAGCAATGGACACTCAGCATGGCCTGGCAGTCAACACGGAGCCTTTTCCTGGGCACCCTTTCCTTTGTTGGATTTTCCCCCAATGTTTTGGCTGAGTATTCGTTTAGATCTCTTTGAAACCAGTGATCCCAGGGCATTGAAAGTCACAGATTCTCCATCTGCAGGTTTTCAAACAAGCTCATATTGAAGTAGAATTCAAACAATTTAAACAAATGATCATCAGTGGGCCGAGTCCAGAAAACAACCAACCAACCAACCAACGAACAAAAAGAAAAAAGGAACAAAGCTCTTCTCTTACTGTGATTTTTACTGAAAGCTTTAAAAGATACTGTACATGAGTACGTTCATATGCTTTTGACTGTAATTTTCTTTCTTGATTATTGTGATAGGTGTCCATAGAAACCTCCACAGTGTTGATGGGAGACACAGATATTTAGCAAAGTTTTCTCTGTGTTTTTCCTTCTCTTAGAAATAATTCAGTTCTACAGAAATAATCTAAGGAGGAAGGGAACTCGTTAAAATATAATTTGAATATAAGAGTAAGATAATTTATAGTTCTATTGAGGGAAAGAATACAATAGTTTCAAATCTGAGATATAAAACCAGAGCATATGAAACAAATGCAGATTTAATCTTAGAAATCATCGTTCAAATGAATCAGCTTTGAGAATGATTTTATTGGCAGGTCAGTTAACACTTTATCGAAAATATTCTTCTTTATCGTTTAAAATTAATCCCTAAACATTTTTTTTCCTGAATTTCCCAGCCCCAGTTTATAAAGCTTACCCGTTTGGTTCAAACAAGCCAGGGCACCAAACTGCTCACATAAACCTTCTTAGCACAGGAATCATCTAAAGAAAATCTTAAAATCCACTTTCCATCTCTCCACCTGTCCAGACTTCAGTATACCTTACGATGTTTGTAATAGATTGTTCCTTGGGTTGCTGCTAGACATTTACCAACAACAGAAGCTTGCCATGCCATGTGGAGTTGAGCTCTTCACTGGAAAGCTAAAGTGCCTGCAATGCCCGTGTTCCCGAAGAGCCCCCATAGCCTCCGCGAGATTTCCGTCTCCAGCACGAAACAGATTCTCCCTACTCCCTCGTCCACATGACAGCTTGTCAGGCATTCCCGCCCGCAGTG
>LOEQ01000770.1:301576-313593 GCA_001685075.1 Bramus lutescens | reverse complement strand
CCACCAAGAAAAGTCTACACTTGTTTTATATTTCTCACTTTGGGCTTTGGGGACAATGCAGTACTTGTGGGAACATAGGGGCTTGAGAAGAGGGTGGTGGGAAGGGAAGGGACCCCCCACTTGTTCAGGACTGCTTATTTCTCTTATAATGTTCCCTTTGCTATTGCAGATGTATGTCAAAGGCCAGTTTGCTCATTTTAAGGCATGGTTCTACATAGGAGGTATGAAGATGTGTGTTATTCTATCATAGTCTGTTTAATTTCCATTTTCTTCATAGTGTTCATTCTGTCCCAGGTGGTAAAACATTAAATGGACTAACAAGTGGCTGACATGAACTTCAGACTGTGGAATAACAGCTGCCCCTGTGTGTGGGCCTGGGTCTGGTTCTGGGTCTCTGTATGAGTGTGTGTATGTGTGCATGTGTGTGTGTGCCCACATGCACACATGCTCATATGTTCGCATGTGTGAGGTACATATATACTCACATGCATATGAGTGTTGAGGCCAGAAGTGGCTGTCAGGTGTCTTCCTCAGTCACTTACCAGCTTGTTATTTCACAAAGAGTGTCGCTTTTCCCAGAGTTTGAGGATCCAGCTAGAATGTCTGCAATGATTCCCCCGGATCCCTGTCTCTGCCTTTTGTATTGGGATTACAGGTGTGTGGACAGTAGTTGCAGGAGTTAGAATGAGGTAGATGGGTTCCTAGCTCTTAAAAGATTGCTAACTATGCCAGAATTATTTCCTGAGAAACTGTTGCCCGCTGCCCACATGTGTGCCATTTACCAGTAGGACGGAGAAGGCTCGCCTTGGCCTCACCGTATGTCATGCTACTCTCTGCCCTTGGACACTGACTTTTCTACTTTACTGAATTCAGTATAAGTGCTATTTATAGAAAAATCCCATTATAAATTCAATATCGACACTTTAAAATTAAGACACTTTAAACCAAAACATTTTTGATATATGATTGGCTGAAATCTGTGGCTAAGGACCCTGGTGGATACATAGAGTCACTTGTATCATGTACCAGCATTATAACCCTCCAGATACGAGGCTAGGGAGATGGTTAGTGGCTTTCTGCAAGCACGAGGACCTGAGTTCAAATCTCTGGCACCCACGTCAAAAGTTGGGCATAGCTACTCTGGTCTGCAATCCCAGCATTGGCAGGTAGAGAGGAAAAGATCCTGGGAACTCCCTGGGCAGCAAGGCTAGCCGAGAGGGCAAACATACACACACACACACACACAACACACTGGTGTACATTGGAAATATAAACCTCAGATTATGTCCACAATAATTTTTAAAAAGGATTTTCCATGTGTTTTCTTTGGAAAAAACAAATCAACAATTTCGATCAACTTCAACATGAAGACAAAATTGGCTTAATGATTGCCTCTGGAGCGGAAACAGTTAAACTTGCTTCTGTCTGGAGTTTTCTGTGTTAGCTTTCTTTTTATCTCTCTGTGGGAGTGGTTGCTTATAAGTAGTTGGGGTCCCTCCTAGGACGCCTGGGTCTTGCAGCTGACTCTGTAATCTGCCTCCTTTCTTCACAGCTGGCAGATAAAATAGAGCATTTAGAAAAAAGACAGCGAAACTTCTGCCCTCTGTTAGCTCTTCCAGGGAGAAAAGAAAGAAAGAAAGAAAAAAAAAATCACAGGCCTGTTTTTAAAAGTCCCTTACAAAAGAGGTTAGAACACTAGAGACTATTTATTTGTTGTTGTTATTTTAATTTTTATGTGTGTTTCTGCCGTGTGTGTCCAAGAGGCCCAGAAGAGGGCTGAAGTTACAGACTGTGGTAAGTCATCTGGCCTGCATATTAAAAACCAAACTCAGGTCCTCTGGAAGAGCAGTCCAGAACCTCTGACTCATCTCTCCAGCACCTCCCTCATTTCTTATTTTTTAAAGATACACTTATTTTATTTTATATGGATGAATGTTTGCCTGCATGTACATATGTGCACCGCATGTTTGCCTGGTGCCCGTGAAAGCCACAAGAGGGCACTGGGTCCTCTGGAACTAGAGTTCCAGGCGGCAGTGAGTGTTGACTGAGTTTTCTGTCCTGCCCGGTTCCTGCAGTCATTAGGTCCCAAAGAAATCACACAGAGGTCTACATTAACTATACACTGATTGGCCCATTAGCTCAGGCTTCTTATTAACTCCTTTTTTAAGATTTATTTATTTATTATGTATACAACATTCTGCCTTCATGTGTGTCTGCACACCAGAGGAGGGTGCCAGATCTCATTACAGATGGTTGTGAGCCTCCATGCGGTTGCTGGGAATTGAACTCAGGACCTCTGGAAGAGCAGCTCTTAACCACTGAGCCATCTCTCCAGCGCTTCTTATTAACTCTTATAACTTATATTAGCCCATTATTCTTGTCTATGTTAGCCATGTGACTCGGTATCTTATTCAGCGAGGCAGTCACATCTTCTGTGGCTGGGACAGGACTGTAGAAAAAGCTTTCTTCTTTTCAGAATTCTTCTGTTCTCATTGACCCACCTCTACTTCCTGTCTGGTTGTTCCGCCTATACTTCCTGCCTGACTACTGGCCAATCAGCATTTATTTAAAATATAATTGACAGAATACAGACCATTGTCCCACATCAAGTGAACCTGAGATCTCCAGAAGAGAAGCAAGTGCTCTTAATGATTGAGCTATTTCACCAGCCCCTACTTTTTTATTAAGCAAAAGAATCACTTACCTAATGCATATGATGGTTAAAAGCAAAACTCGGGCTAATGTGTTGTGTCTGCAGGTGAGAAAATTATGGACAAATAAGAAATAAAGAAGGTAGTTAATGTCTGTTTATGCCATATAGATCAAGATCTAGAAAAGTCTACAATGCAAAGCATCCATGTTCTCAAGACGCACCATGCCAACAGCATATCTGTATGCACCTTTTGTCAAGATGCCCCTCCAAGTTTCATGTCCTTGGTAAACATGCAACTTTTTAGTATGTCAAGCACCCTCAAATGAGGGAGAACATGTGATTTACATTTCTAAAACTAACTTAATATACTTAATACAATGATCTCTAGTTACATCCTTTTGCCTTCAGACCACATAACTTCATTCATTTGTTTTTTGTTTTGTTTTGTCTATTTGTTTGTTTTTATTTTGTGACAGAGTTTCTCTGTGTAACAATTCTGGCTGGCCTGGAACTCACTGTATAATATATCAGGCTGGCCTTGAACTCAGATATCCACCTACCTTGCCTCCCAAGTGCTGGGATTAAAGGTGTGCACTGTCATTACCCAACTGACTTCATACTTTATGGATTAGAACATTCCACTATGTAGAAACCATATTTCTTTTATCTGTGCCTCTGTCTTGAACTCCCAGCTTGGTTCCATAAGTTAGCTATTGTGAACCGTGCTGCAGTAAGCAGCAATGTGTAAATGTCTCTTTGGTATGTTTTCCTGGAGTCTTGCGGGGGTACAATATTAAGGAACAATATAGCTGAGCCACATGGCAAGGCAGTTTAGGATTGAAAAACATGACCACCTTCCACATTCAAGTGTCGCCTCTAGGTATTGTCACTGGTGAGAGTCTGAATTAACAGGTTGGCACAAACACTGTACTTTCTGCAAAACAGATGGAGACAAATGGAACATTGTGGGGATTAAATATCTCAGCCCTTTACACATCATATGTGAACCTGGAAAGCCAACTAACATAAATATTTTCAGTGTATAAGCGATGTCTTAAATAATGAAACTTCCTTCAGCTCAAGCCGGGACTCTCCTGGGGATGCTGTCAGTGAGGATGTGTGCCCCCTGATGGGTATCCCATGCTGGGGTTGATCCTGTTGTCTCCTGTAATGTTGTATCTTCCCTTCATCCTCTCTAAAACTGGAGGACACTGAGGCTCAGGTTTGATTTTGAACGATGGTGGCAGGTTGCTTATACCACTTCGTCCCAGCAGAAATCCTCCTGGGGGGTTATTACAAAATATTTGTCTCTGTTTTTATAAAGAATAGTTCCAGTATATTGTGGGAGTGGACTACACCACATAGAAATTAGAGGCCGGACTCATGGGAGCCATTGCAGAGGGATCTATTACACGTCATACTGGCAAAACCAAAATATCATACAATCCACCCACATTTCTCATAACGTTGTCTTTGGTTGCTATACCATATTGTGGGCTTACAGCAAATGTTTCGGTCTGTATTGAAACAGCAGCAAATTAAACTGTGCCTATTTTTCACTTGGAGAAATGATGACATGCAGTTGAAAGTGGTCATAATTCCATTGAACTTACAGATACCAGTGTTTAAGAAAGAGCTGATGGACATGAGTTCTTACAGGTTGACCAGTTCCTTTGGGTAATAAGGAAAACCATTGTTTAGTATGAAGTCTTTGCCAGCTGTCTTAAGATAAAGGGGAGAGAAACAGTCACTAAGCAGAAACAAAATGGAACAATAAGAAAAACCTAGGTGAAGATCTTTTCCCATTCTGTATGCTGCCGTTTTGCCTTGTTGACTGTGTCCTTTGCTTTGCAGAAATTTCTCAGCTTCAGGATGCCCCATTTACTAATTGTTGATCTTAGTGTCTGTGCTACTGGAGTTATATTTAGGAAGTGGTCTCCTGTGCCAATGCGTTCAAGAGTACTTCTCACTTTCTCTTCAGTGAGGTTCACTGTGGTTGGTTTTATGCTGAGGCCTTTGATCCATTTGAACTTGAGTTTTGTGTACGGCAATAGATATGAATCTGTTTTCATTCTTCCACATGTTGACATCCAGTTATGCCAGCACCATTTGTTGAAGATGCTTTCTTTTTTCCGTTTTATAATTTTAGCTTCCTTGTCAAAAATCAGGTGTCCGTAGGTGTGTGGATTGATATCAGGGCCTTTGACTCGGTTCCATTGGTCCTCCTGTCTGTTTTTGTGCCAATACCAGGTTGTTTTCATTGCTGTAGCTCTATAGTAGAGTTTGAAGTCTAAGATTGTGATACCTCCAGAAGTTCCCTTATTGTACAGGATTATTTTGGCTATGCCAGGTTTTTTGCTTTTCTGTATGAAGTTGAGTATTATTCTTTTGAGGTCCGTGAAGAATTTTGCTGCGATTTTGATGGACGTTACATTGAATCAAGATTATCATTTTTACTGTTAATTCTACCTACCTAAGAGCACGGGAGATCTTTCCATTTTCTGGTGTCTGCTTCAATTTCTTTCTTCAAAGTTTTGACATTCTTGTCATACAGGTCTTTCACTTGTTTGGTTAGTGTTACCCCAAGATATTTTTTTATGTTATTTGTGGCTATTGTTAAGGGTGATGTTTCTCTGATTTCATTCTTGTCCCCTTTATCATCTGTATAAAGGAGGGCTACTGACTTTTTTAGTTTTGTATCATGCTAAATGGCAGCCTACAGATTGGGAAAAGATCTTCACAAACCCCACATCAGACAGAGGACTGATCTCCAAAATATTCAAAGAACTCAAGAAACTTGACATCAAAGGAACAAATAATCCAATTTAAAAAATGGGATACAGACCTAAACAGAGAATTCTCAGCAGAGGAATCTAAAATGGTTGAAAGGCACTTGAGGAAATGCTCAACATCAGAGAAATTCAAATCAAAACAACTCTGAGATTCCATCTTAAACCTGTCAGAATGGCCAAGATCAAAAACATTGATGGCAGCTTATGCTGGAGAGGATGTGGGGTATAGGTAACACTTGCCAATTGCTTGTGGAGTGCAAACTTGTACAGTCATTTTGGAAATCAGTATGGCAATTTCTAAGAAAATTAAGAGAAACAATCTACCTCAAGACCCAGCAATACCTCTGTTTGGGTATATACCCAAAAGATGCTCAATCATACCACAAGGACATGTGCTCAACTATATTCATAGAAACTTTATTTGTAATAGCCAGAACCTGAAAACAACCTAGATGCCCCTCAACCAAAGAATGGATAAAGAAGATGTGGTACATTTATACAATGGAGTATTACACAGCGGTCAAAAAAAATGACACCTTGAAATTTTCAGGCAAATGGGTGGATCTGGAAAAAAAAACATATTGAGTGAGGTAACCCAGACCCAGACAGACAAATATTATATGTGTTCACTCATAAGTGGCTATTAGACATAAAGCAAAGCAAAACCACCCTACAATTCACAATCTCAGAGATCCTAGGCAGCAAAGAGGACCCTAGGAGAGACGTACATGGATCTACTTAGGAAGGAGAAAAAGACAAGATCTCCTGAGAAAATTAGGAGTGTGGGGATCATAGGAGAGGGTAGAAAGGGAGACAGGAAGAAGTGAAGGGAGTAGAGAAAAATGTGGAGCTCAATAAAAACAACCAAAGAAAAAACTCAGCTCCTTTCACCATTTTCTTTTCCAGTCAAGATAATGTATAAAGAGATTTTTTTTCCTGTTTAATGAAATAGAAGTTTTCTTCCATCCTAATTTGAAAGAGGAATTAAAATTCAGTACAATCACTTTAATTACAATAAGATAAGACTAAGGAAGGTTTAAGACCCACCAGAGTTAATCTTTAAGCAGAATTAAATTAGGAACTTCAGTTACGTGTTTCAAACATTACTGGATTTGGTACATTAAATAAATGTCATCTTAAGTTTTTAAACCATGAATTTAAACCAAATGACTTCATATCACATACTTAAAAAGCTTAAGTATGTCTGCTTCAAACTGAATAGGCAGATTTACCTCACAAATTTGTATTGTTTTCTGGACTGATTTTTTGCCTCACTAGATTTAGTTGTATAAACCATTTAAAAAATTTTAGCCATTCTTATTTATTTATTTATTTTGTAAATGTCTTCAAAGGGCCAGATAGGAGTATGCCCTTTGTTTTTCATCTTTGCCCCCTGTATATGAGTAACAGGATCTCTTTTAAAAAATTTGTTTTAAAAAACCTATCTTTTCTAATTTTACATACCCAAATCTAGTTTCCTCTCCCTCCACCTTTCCCCTGCATCCCATCCCTCATCCACTCCTCAGAGAAGGTAAGGCTTCCCATGGGGAGTAATAAAGTCCAGCACATTACTCTGAGACAGAACCAAGTCTCTCCCTCTAAATTGAAGCTGAGCCAGGTGTCCCTCCAAAAAGAATGGGTTCCAAGAAGCCAGAACAAGCTGCAGTGATAAATCCTGGTCTCACTGCCATTGGCCCCACAGTTTGGCCCAGCCTTACAACTGTCACCCACATTCAGAGGGACTAGTTTGGTCCTATGCTGGCTCCCTCACTGCCAGGCTGGTGTTGGTAGGTAAGCTGTTTCAGCGGGTGTACCCATCATGGCCTTGACTTTGCTCTGGGGTTGTGGACTATGGGCTCCTTATCCTTTGCTTTACAGCTAGTATTAACCTATGAGTGGGTACATACCATACTCATCTTTCTGGATCTGGGTTACCTCACTCAGGATTTTTTTTCTGGTTCCATTTATTTGCATGCAAATTTCAAGATGTCATTTTTTTTAGCCTATGAGTAGTACTCCATTGTGTAAATGTACCACTTTTTTAAAAATCCATTCTTTGTTTGAGGAGCATCTAGGTTGTTTCCAGATTCTGGCTATTACAAATAATGCTGCTGTGAACTTATTTGAACAATTAGTGTTTTTGTTAAATTCTAACTTTAAACCATGGTGATCTGATAAGATACAGGTAGTTATTCCTTTTTTTTTTTAATCTGTTGAGGTTTGCTTTGTTACTGAGAATGTGGTCAATTTTAGAGGAGGTTCCATGAGGTGCTGAGAAGAATGTATATTCTTTTGTGTTTCAGTGAAATGTTCCATAGATGTCTGTTATGTCCATTTGAGTCATGACATCTGTTAGTTCTCTTATTTGTCTGTTAAGTTCCTGTCTGGTTGACCTGTCCATTGGTGAGTGTGGGGTGTTGAAGTCTCCTACTATTAGTGTTTGGGGTTTGATGTGCGAGTTAAGCTTTAGAAATGTTTCTTTTATATATATGGGTGCTTTTGTACTTGGGGCATAAATGTTCAGGAATGAGACTCTATCTTGGTGGATTTTTTCCTGTGGTGTCCTATTCCATCTCTTCTGATTGATTTTATTTTGAAGACTATTTTGTTAGATATTAGGATAGCTATACCTGTTTGTTTCTTGGGTCCATCTGATTGGAAAATTCTTTCCCATCCCTTTACTCTGTCTTTGCCGTTGAGGTGTGGGTTTTTTATTTTTTATTTTTTTTGTATACATCAGAAGGATGGATCCGGCTTTCATATCCATTCTGTTAGCCTGTGTCTTTTTATAGGTGAATTTAGTTCATTGATATTAAGAGACACTAATGACCAGTGATTGTTAATTCCTTTTTTTTGTGGTAGTGTTTGTGTTTCCCTTCTTTGGGGTTTGCTGGTGTGAGGTTATCTGTTACCTGTGGTTTTTTGGGGTTACAGTTAGCTTCCTTGGGTTGGAGTTTTCCTTCTAGTGCTTTTTATAAGGCTGGATTTGTGAATAGGTATTGTTTAAATTTGGTTTTGTCATGCAATATCTTGTTTTCTCCATCGATGGTGGTTGAAAGCTTTTCTGGGCATAGTAGTCTGGGCTGGCACCTGTGGTCTCTTAGTGTCTGCAGCACATCTGTCCAGGATTTTCTGGCTTTCACAGTTTCCATTAAGAAGTTGGGTGTAATTCTGATAGATCTGCCTTTGTGTGTTACTTTATGTTACTTGGCCTTTTTTTTTTTGCAGCTCTTAATATTCTTTTTTATTTTGTATGCTTTGTGTTTTAATTATTATATGGTGAGGAGATTTTTTTGATCCAATCTATTTGGTGTTCTGTGAGCTTCTTGTACCTTCACTGACATATCCTTCTTTAGGTTGGAAAAGTTTTCTTTTATGATTTTGTTGTTTATATTTTCTGTGCCTTTGAGCTGCAGTTTTTCTCCTTCTTCTATCCCTATTATTCTTAGGTTTGGTCTTTTTATAGTGCTCCAGTATTCCTGTATGTTTTATGTTAAGAATTTGTTAGATTTAGCATTTTCTTGGACCAATGACTCTATTTCCTCTATAGTATCTTCAACATTTGAGATTCTCTCTTCCATCTCTTGTATTCTGTTGGTTATGCTTGCATTGGTAGTTCCTGTTCATTTACCCAGATTTTCCATTTCCAGAATTCCTTCTATTTGTGTTTTCCTTATTGCCTCTATTTCAATTTTTAAGTCTTGAGCTGTTTGAACTGCTTGCTTCTCCTGTTTGATTGTTTTTTCTTGTTTTTATTTTAAGAGATTTATTGATTTCGTCCAATTTCTTGTTTGTCTTTTCCTCAATATCTTTAAGGAAATTTTTTATTTCGTCCTTAAGGGTCTCTGTCAACTTCATAAAGTTATATTTAAGATCGCTTTCTTCTGCTTCTTCTGGGTTAGGATGATCAGGTCTTCTTGCTGTATGACTACTGGTTTCTGCTGTTATCATATTGTTTTTTAGGTTGTTGCATTGGCCATACCTATCTTTTCCTCCAGTGGCGACAGTGTCTTTGCCTTTGGTCTAATTCTTGCACTTGCTGCTTGTGTCTTAGGGAGCTGTTCTTAGTCTTCTCTGTGCAGTTACTGCTTGTGTCTCAGGGAACCGCTGAGGTCTCTCTTGGCCAGCTCTTTTTGGTCCACTCTGTGCAGCCACAGCCTGATCTTCAGAGTTTCTCTGAGATCACAGGGGACGGGGTGGGTTTGGGGGTGGAGTGGGCCTTGTACCTTACAAGTTCTGATGGATGGGGAAGGGAGGCATGTTGGAGCAGCCTACCTGTAGGAAGCTTGCCTGCTGGCTGGCTAGTGAAGCTGAGGCAGGTGGGGGGAGGGCCCAGAGAATGGGGTGCCCAGCTGACTGGCTGATCACTCACCTCTTGGTCAGCTCTGTGCAGGTGCAGCCTAGTCTTCAGAGTTCCACTGAGATCACAGGGGATGGGTGGGTTTGGGGTGGAGTCAAATAACAGAATCTTTTAAGTTTAAGAACAACATGTTACTTGCTTTTGTTCCATTATATAATAGAAGAAAATCCAGTGTAATAGAAATCTCTCAACAGATACAAAAACTTTATGGTTTTAGGATGTTTTTGAGGGCAGTATCTTAAAGCATCTTAGGCATGGAGGGCATTATCTGGAAGGTAGTTTATTTTTAACCATCTTGGATTGACTCTCAGCAACAGGTTAGCAAAACAGACATGACAAGGATAGAGGATCTTTGGGGACCAGTGGAGCTTTCAAAAAGGATTTCATCTCTATCCACAAAAGAAAGAAGTTCAGGGGCATTTTGAAACAAATCCAGGCAGCAGCAAAAGCATTAATAGTGACCCAAGGACAAGAGGCGTTCTCTGGCCTGGATGTTTAGATTGTGCCTTCCCGTGAGTCTGGGATTCATGTCTCAAAGCTTCTCAGTTTAAGTGTAACCACCAAGCTGTTGGGGGGTTAGTGAATATGAGATGTGTTGATACACATCTCCAAGATTTCATTGCTAGAGATGTAAAGAAATTTAAGTCTAGTCCAGGAATTAAGGCACCGATGGAAAGTCTCTGTGTCTTTCAGCAGTTTCCATACTGATGAAACCCAGTCTCTCGGGGAGGTAGGTGGGGCCACGGAGCACGGTAGCCAGGGCAGCGACTAAAGTGGCATTAACTGGAAAGGCAGTCTGAAGGGATGTCCCACATCGGTGTGAGAGCTAGCTTTGGAAAGCTGGATTAAATGATGCTCTCTGAGTCAGGATAGAGAAAACGAAAAGTTAAACCTCCAAAAAGTTAGCAGCAGTTGTCTTTTGACCATTTTTTGATAAATAAGTCTCCATGCTTTCCTTAATAAAAAACAGACATTGTAAAAAGCATTCAAGAAGACATTTAAGCGACGTGAAAGACTCCCCACAGAAGAAGCAATGAGACGTAAAGTGATACTGGGATGCGACTAGGATCTGAGTTCGAGTAAGCAGGATGTGAGTAGGTGCCGCTTCATTAGACCTGTGCTCGAGGGGAGAGGAGAGAGGTGGTGCTAAGACCCAGTGATCTGGAACCAGAGGCTCTGGTGGTGACGAAACAGGAAATTGCAAAGGTAGATTTGGGGTTCTTTTATATAAGGTGGATGTGAGGAAGCCAAGGAAATTTAGTCTTTTCACTGCAGAAGTTCCCCAAGGGATCAATAGGGGTGATCAGCAAAGCAAACCACGGGAATGGGGTACAGCATGAAGGAGCCTACTAGACTACTATTAGGCCTATGAAGAGAAACATACTAATGGCAGGTATCTGACCAACTTTAACCCACAGAAAGATTTTTAATATGCTTCCAGCTAGTAAGGCAAAGAATCGGTCGGCAATATTTTATATTTGACCAATCAGCAATGTTTTAAATCTTTCTTCTTATTTATTCTTTGTGTCTTTCATATTGTGCATCTTAGTCTCATTCATTTCCCATCACTTCTTATCTACCCTTTGCCTTTGCACAACCCGCACCACAAATAAAATGAAATTTAAAGAAAAAAAAAGGAAAGGAAAAAAGTTCAATTCTGGACCCTTACAGGGATTCCTTTTGAATATCCTATTATTGCCGTGTGTGTGTGTGTGTGTGTGTGTGTGTGTAGATGGGCGCTTGCTGTGCCGAGAAACGGGTGGGGCCTGTTCTGTTTTCACATCCTCAGGGTCAACTCTCCCACATCAACACCATCAGGGCCAGCTCTCCATGTTGCCCAGGTGAGGTGTAGGGGCCAGTCTCCTGATTGCTGCAGCTGGTGAGGGGCAGGGAGAGTTCTCCAGTTCTATGTCCTCAGGGCCAGCTCTCCCCCTACCACAGGAGAGGCCAGCTAGTCTATTCTCACACCCTCAGGGTCAGTACTCCATCACCTACACCATCTGGGTCAGATCTACTGTGCTGCCCAGGGAAAGAGCAGGGCTCACTATCTTGAGTGCTGCTGGTAAGTGGGGGGATCTGCCACCTCTGTCACAGGTGTCAGCAATGCTTTATATTGGACTAGAGATACAGACAGAGATAGATGGATGGATGGATAGATGATAGATAGATAGATAGATAGAGATAGGTAGATAGATAGATAGATAGATAGATA
>LOEQ01000770.1:281605-301551 GCA_001685075.1 Bramus lutescens | reverse complement strand
TAGATAGATAGATAGATAGATAGATAGATAGATAGATAGATATAGATAGATAGGCAGGCAGGCAGCAGGTGGGCTGACAGACAAGACAGGTAGATAGATGCCTGACTTGTAAAATGATGTCATAACATCTAGAAATAAGAAAAAGCAATAATTCCAAGTGCCATCATTTGAGGTTTATTTAAAAGTCCATTTCTAAGTACTTTATATAGAAGCATGAGCGGAAATGTCCACTGACTGAAAATGCCCAACAGGAGCTCAGGTCAGAGCCAGGGATGACGAAGTAGGGATGGGAGGTCACGTTAGAAGCCTGGAAATGTTGGACAATAGGACTTTTGAGGAAGGAAAGAGAGAATAAGATGAACGATGTATCTTCAGAATGAGGAGGATGTTGACAATGGGTCGTCAGAAGTGGAAGACGAAACAGACTAATTCAGTGGAACCACAGAGGAAGCAGAGTGGACACTACTCCGTGGACTTGATAAGCTGCTTCATGGTGTTTGGAGAGGCCAGTTCAAGAGAGGAATAGAGAAGCAAGAATGTTCAGAAAGCAGGCGTATGTGGATAAGTGGTTGTGGTTGTATCAACTTCTACAGTTCAGGGCTCCCTTGCCTAGGAATTGGCGTTGCCCACAGTAGATCTATCTTCCTCTGTCAGTTAAGAATTAAGACAATACCCCATCATTAAGACTTCTCTCAGGTGATTATAGGTTTTCTAAAATTGGCCATTTAAACCTTGTTCTGGTTTAGTTTAAATCACTTTCTCTATGAGAAAGGAACAACACTAAGGTCCACAGTTGACTAACTATTAAAATCCCTTGTCTTCCATGGCTTCCTTCTCTGAAGGTGAAAGGTATAGTTTTGTGTAAGCTTCTACTTCTTCCCAGCACTTATTTCTTTACCTCAGGGCTCTCAGAATACAAATGAAACAATTTTAAAGGTGTTCCCATAGGATACTAAGAATGAGAGCCCTGCTTACCATCTTGGTGTTGATTGTGTTTTTGTGTATTTTTGTCCCCGGTTCAGCTGCCAGCCTGGGGCCGCTGATGGTGTTTTTGCATGGCAGGACCCTGCCAGGGTGTATGAGATGTGGAGATAAATTTAGGAGCTGGCGGATGTATCTGTAGCCTGGAAAGAGACCTGATCTAGTTTTACTTCTGGGACTGCGGTAAAATACCTTCCCAGAATGCAGCACACAACGCCTGTCTGCACTCTATGCACTACCATACAGTGCGCAAGTTTCGGGCAAGGGGCTGGAGGTTGAAACACACAAACACACAGAGAGAGAGAGACAGAGACATGACACGACATGACCTCTAGTCACTGGTAAGAAGCCCTTTATTCAATAGCACCATGGAGGCTTATACACCCAACAATCAAGTGGGCCAACAGGTGAAAATCTTATCCTCCGATCCTCAAGGCCAAGAGAACATGTGCTCAGGAAGCAGAGCTGGTAAATAATTTTAACACAGCCTTTAGTAACTCAAATCAGAAGGAAAGTAAAGACCTCTAGCAGGGAAGAGCAGCTGGAGGCCATGACTCCAAATGGTCCCATCACCAGAAAGAGGAAAGAAGGGTTTATTCAGCTTACAGTTCCAGGTCCCAGTCCATTACTGTGGGGAAAACAAGACAAAAGTTAAACCATCCCTTCTGCGATCAAGAGCAGAGTGAGCACAAACACATGGATCCTTGCCTGCCTGCTCTATCCACCCTAGTCAAGTCATATTATAGTCGACTTGTGTTGATGGAGGCCCCGAGGAAGGAAAGAGAGAAAGTTTAGTTTTGTACCCCGTGCAATTACTGCAAGATTCCTTGTTTCTACAGAATGTACACAGCTAAGTAAATAGCGTCTTCTAACCATATTGCTCTAACCAAGAGGAGGGCTCCTTAGAGTTCAGTGCCCAGCGAAGGGGTTCCTGCTGCTGGAGAGAAGATGATGAACAGTTACGGTCAGTCATGTCCTCACTCTCAGTGTGACCTTTTAGATCATGACATCACTCATCAAGCCCTGCAGTGGACATAAATACATTTTAGGGTTTTATGGAGTATGAATCAAAGAGGATATATATGCTAGCATCATAAAATTGCTCACCAGACCATGTTTTCAGAGTACTTCAAACAAGTCCCACAGACAGAGCTTGATTTCCCCCCCTTCCTTTCTTTTTTTTTTATTATGGAGGGGTTAAGCTCCCCTGACCAAATGAAAATACAGCTATGCTAATTATGTGGTTTTTTTTTTTAAAGTATCTGCAGTCATTACTTAGGCTTTATAACTGTTCTAGAAAATGAAATATATGTATTGTCTACAAGAAACTAGCTGCCACCCAACACGGGAGTCTGACTCCATGGCAACAGATCAAGGATCAAGCAGAACCACTTTTTTTGCAGTCCAGCAACTTTTTTTTAGTTGGATTAAAGTGAAATAATTTTTATAATGCCTTTTAAATTTATCTACTGGTAGAAATTTAGCAAAAAAGCATTACATTTAGGGGTTCTTTGGGTTTCTTTGTTTGAAATGATACTTTGACTGGGTTTCTCTCAATGCACTGTATCAGGGCAGGACAGTTGCTTCAGTGAGTTTGGGGAGGTTCATTGATAATTCAAGACAGATAAGAAATATTCTTTCTACTGGTTCTCAATCTGTACTCTATCAAACTTTTTTAAAGCCCCTTCTACGAAATTGGAAAAGTCTAAACTTTTTAGATTTAATACTAAGATGCCATTTACCTCTTGTGTTGTATCATTTGGTCATTTACACGGAGGTCATGAAAGTGATCGTGGGCAAAATTCTTGGTGTCGTAGCATATATGACCCCTGTTTATTAATGATTATAATGATTAGTCACTGCCAGACTCCAAGTTAAGAATACTATTGATGAAGCATTATAAAATATCCACTTATTACATTTGCACTCCTTGCATTCTTGGACAATGGGATGCATGTACAGACACTTCTGCTCCATATCAAAGATGTGTTGATGTTTTGAAGGAAAGTATATGTGCAGTTGTTCCAGCTACAATCGGGATGAGCCACTTTTCCCATATGAGGCACTATAAAAAAAAAAAAACTTAGGTTGATGTACTTTCTGTATGTGTGTGGCTAGCCTGTATTGTATATACACCAAGTGTGTGTCTGATGCCTGTGGAGGTCAGAAGAGGGTATTGGATCCCCTGGAATTGGAGTTACAGATGGTTGTGAACTCTACAGTGTTCCTCAGCAGAAACAGCCAGTGCTCTTAACCACTGAGCAATCTCTCCAGCCCCTGAAAATAAATTAGAATTTGGAAAGACATGTCTCTATCATATATCACAGTTTGCTAATAGATAAAGAAATGTGCTGATGTACGGATGATTCAGGGAACTCCCATTTTACTAATGATAAATGAATGATGTTACAAAAATCATTCATAAATTTGTTAAAAATTATTTCTTTACGATAGGGAAAGGATTATAACACAACCGTGTATAAAACCTATAATATCATATTACTTCTCATTAGAACTAATCTCTATGAGGCTGAACACTAGTGAGATTTGGTGTCATGGAAAAGAGATTATCCATAATTATTGGGAAAGGCTATTGAAATATTCCAACCCTTTTTTTTCTATCTGTGTGAGACCAGGTTATCATTATATATTTCAACCAAATGAAGCATTGCTATGGAGCAGATAAAGAAGCAAACGTGACGTTCTTCTGCTTTCCTTTGTGTTAGAAATGAGAAAATGTCAAAGATGTAAAGCTATATCAACCTTTTCACTAAATTTGTAAAATAGTTATTGTGGGAGATTACTTTGTACAAGTTAAAAAATTATGTCTTTTTAAATATCTTCAAATTTAACTTCTAATATGGTAAATATTTAAAAGATAAATCCACACAAGCAAAAGACCCGTGAGACTTGTAAAATACTGTTTATCCAGAGCACAAAGGGGCCATAAGGTCAAAACATTTGAGAATTACTTTTTCCAGCATTATGTGGGAACAACCAAAGACAAAGTTCTTAAAGTTGAGTGGGAATGGATTGGAGGGTAGAGAGGTTGTTTATGGAAGACGTTGGGTGGGAGTGGATTGGGGGGTAGAAAATGTGGTTATGGAAGACGTTGGGGAAAGGGTGAATGTGATCACATAAACTGTATGAAATTCTCAATGAGTTCAATTATATCTCAACTTGAGAATTAGCAGTCTTGCCTATGTTTGGTTACACGTTAATTGAACATCCTATTAACTAGTTAGTAGAAAAATGAGACACAAATTACATGATTTATTTAGGGCTTCTAAAATTATTGTTGAATGACTATTCTACATAGTATGGATTTTTAAGTCCTTTTATTTGAACTATACTCCTTATTTTTCCTTCCATGGTTTAAGCCTTGTTTCGTCTGCTTTATTTTCCTTGTTTTTGTTTTCTATGTCTTTTGTTTGCTTGTTTATTTCCCTCCCTGAGCATTTATTTGTAGTTCTTTGACTTTACTATCTGCAGGTCTCTACCTTACATGACAGCTAAGAGTCTTCTTTCTCTTCTAAAATCCATGTATATTTGATAATAATTAGTTTTGGTTAAAATTGCATTATGAATACAGTTTATTTTTGTGTAAATGAGGAATGATAAATACATGTTTTAAGATTTATTTTTATTGGTATGAGTGTTTGCCTGAATGTGTATCTGTGTACTGTGTGGTGCAGGGCCTGCAATGACCAGAAGAAGGTACCAGATCTCTGGGAACTGGAATTGCAGAAGCTTATAAGTGGCCACATATGTGATGGAGACCAAACCTGGGTCATCTGGAAGAGCAAGCAATACTCTTAACCAATGAGCTGTTTCTCCAGTCCTGTTTGAGGGGAACATGATTAAGTTTGGGAAAATAGTAGTTACATTAGAAAGTCAACGGAGCAAAACTTCATTCTTGTAAAGTGAGATCTTTCTCAGGATCTCACATTCTCAACAGTGTGTGCAATGACTGCTGATACTCATCTCAGACCTGAGAGTTTAGTGAGTAAATAAGACTTAGTCATGATGTATTTATACTCTTTCAATAAACGTGTCTTAAATAAATGTTTGAACTGGACAGGGTTGTTTGTTGATGTAACAAAAGAAGTTCCGGGTGGGAGGTCCTTGAGTACCCCGATATACTGGAATTCCATTTCAAGTTCAGAAACAGATACTGAAGCTTCTATGGAATGAAGAATCCTCATGGTGCATAAATAGATAATCTATGAATGTCAAGCTGTTACTAAGAGGAGAGAGTCAGGCCCCTCTGCCTATATCTAACAGTTGTGTAGCTTGGTCTTCCTGTGAGACTCTAAAGGGGAGCAGGGTCTGTTTCTGACTCTTGCCAGTTTTGGGGACTGTTTCCCTCATACTGGGTTGTCTTGTCCAACTTTGATATGCCATGTCCCATCGATGTCCATGGCGGGTCTGCCCTCTAAATAGAAACAGAAGAGTGGATGGGGGAGGGGCCAGGAGTAGAGGAAGAAGGGGGAAAGTGGTTGAGGTGTAAAATAACTAAGAAAGAATATATTTATTTTAATAAATATTATTTGAAGTGAAGTGTGAGCTATCTAGTTGACAGAGTGTAAAACCTGGTAAAAGCAGAGAATATAATTACCAAACACCTGTGAACCATGAGTGTTCTAAAGTTTGAAGCCATTGGTGCTGATGAACGAAGCTAAGGCAGACGGATGTCTGCCAGGAAAGCAGCCAGAAAGCCCTGTCTGAAGCTTACAGACCTCCCTCCCGCTTGTCCTTCTGAGAGAGCCGTGGTTCTTTGAGACACAGAATTCTACCTTTCCAATAAATACTCTGAATTGTCCTCGATGTGACCACATCTAGCTGGCTCCTGTTTCTATAGCAGAGTATCTGTCAATTTGTGATTATAATTATCTTCGTCACCTTTAATGGGACACCTGTCAATTTGTAATTACAATTGCCTTCGTCACCTTTGCCACCCCAGTTCGACATCACATTCCCAAGGTGGCTGCATTTATTCACCTCTTGGCATTGCAATAGGTCAGATTGTCCAGTATGCGTAACACAGAACATATGCTTTTACATATTTGCTGAATAAATGAATAATTGAGTTGAAGATAACGCATACAATGGTTTTTATATATTTTTCTTCAGCAAGCACTAACTGAAATAGCATCTCTCAAAATGATAAATTGTTGTGATCTAGCTTTTATATAAAAGGAAGAAGTGGATGTTTGCCTCTTGGGTCAGAAGAAAAGAGAGATAGTGATTGATAACTCTGTCCAGCACTTTCATTTCTCACAGTATAAAAATAACCTCTTAAAAATACATCATCTTGCCTCCCTGCTATTCTGGACTCTACCAACGCTGAGTTCAGAAGTCTTCCATATTTCTCTTGTCTACTCAGGAGACAGTTTTTCCCTGTTAAGCCCGGGTTTTTCCTATTTCTGTGGGTGCACATTAGTCTTCCCTGAAGTTGTGTTCTGCATATCACCTTGTTATCTAACGGTATTTGGGCACCTTTTTGTGACACCCTTCCTCTAGTTCTTTATTTGCTACGGTATCCACAGGGTTGTTGAAGAGAAATTTGTGAACACAGGTTAGATCAGGATCGGGCAGCACAGGTTGGCCCTCAGGGGTCCTTGGCAGCCCCTAATTGAACCTTTACACGACCTTGGCAAACAGCCCTATTTCCTTAATTCGTAAAAGGGGATGGTAGTAGGGCCTCTCTGATTGTCCTTAAGATTGGTGAATAGAAGCAGTGTGTACAGCCATGGGAGCAGAAGTGTTAGCACCCAGGGCACTCAACTGGCTTGGGACTTTTGCTTTTCCTGCCTCCTGACACTTGGCAATGGCGCAGGATCATTTTCTACTAGAAAAAACAGTTGAATGGGAATACTCCAACTATCATTTCTCTTTATTCTTTTTATCCATTTGTTCACTAGATCTCAGGCTTTCGTCTTTCATTCTTATTGTCTGGATTTTTTTGTTTGTTTGTTTTCAAAATAGGGCTTCCATATGAAACAGTCCTTCTAGCTATTCTGGAACTCACTTTGTAGACCAGGCTAGCCTCAAACTCACAGAGATCTGATCCACCTGCCTCTGCTTCCTCAGTGCTGGGATTAAAGGCATGTGCCACCATGACTGCCCAGCTTTGTATTAATTTTAAATTAAGATTTTGCCCTCTTTGTCTATTGTGAATAAGAACGTCAAAGGGCCATGTGTAGCTCATTCCTTGCTTTCAAATGTACACTTTCCACTCCCTGGCCTCTACATACTTCCTTCTTTTGTGGCCAAGGCCTCCAAACAAACCAGTAAGACTAATTACCTAAAGAAATTAAATTAAAATAAGTTGGAAATTAATTTTCATTTTGAGCAAAATTGTAAGAATAGCCTTAAAATTCAATGTGTTTTGCAAGGCATAAACTAAGGGTGGCCTCTCCGACCTTGCTTCTGGCTTTTCCTGCAGGAGGCAGTGGCCCAGCTCTTGCTGTCTTCTTTCGTACTTACCTCTGTGTATCCGAATAGCACGCAGCTTCTGATACTTTCAAGTTTTTAGTTTCCGATGTTTATTTTTAAACTGTTCTTATCTACAAAGACCTTTAACGTCCTTCCCTAGGGATGAGATAACTTTAATGATTAAAAACAATTTCTCTTTGCCTCTTGAAGGTATCACTCCATTGTCCTCCAGCTCCAATTGCTGGAGACTGCTGGTCTTTGATCCTTGGTGCCTTTGATTTCGATCTTTTTCCCCCCTCTGAGTAATTTTTGTAATTATCTCTTTAGCACAGAGTTCTGGAATTTTCTCTGTGTTGTGTTTTCATAAAAGTCTGTTTCTGTGGATATAGGAACTCAGAATCAGGTTCAGGAATTCCGTCTCCTCTATGTTGCATGGGTATTGGCCACTGACTTTTCAAGTAATCTATATTTGCTTTTTAATTTTTCTTGTACTTTCTAAGAGATTTCTTCAGCTTTGCTTTTTTTTATTTTTTTTCTTAATTTCCTGCCCTTGCTGCAGTATTGTCAAATTCTTCAGATTCTTTTATCAGAAGGGCTCTCAAGAGGAGACTCAAGCAATGTGAGGTCAGTTTCTAATCAAAGGCGCACAGTTTTGTAGATGACCAACCAATCGACTCACAGGCCTAGTCCCAGCTTGGCCTGACATCCCACTCCCACCTCACCTGTTACCACGAAGGGAACTTCTGGGGGTCCCTATCTACCTCCTCAGAGTCCCCCCCGAAGACTCTACAGCGCAACAGGTAGGGTGGCTTCAGGAGCCGCCCAGCGCCACAGAATCTGTGACAGAAGACCAAGGAAGGGCTAATGGTTCCGCACCCTTGCCTCATGGCCTACCCCCTAGTCTCTGGGATCACAGTATCAGAGCAGGACTCCTGTGACACCAACCTGAAGCCCCTGCAGCCACCTCGCACTGTCTGCCCGCCCTGCCTTCTCTTTGACTTTCTCAATGACTAGCTCCCCACTGATAGCCCTGCCTTCAGCACTCTGCAAGTCTGGATTAGTGGGGCTTGCTGTTGCATAGTTCAACAACTTGAGCTTTTGATGTTCAAAGTCATGTCTTATTAGTCTGTGCTAAACATAATATATGATATTTTTGCCAGTTATTAAATATATATTTACCCTTTTAGAAGAAAGTATAATTAGAGGAGTAACAAGATTCAAGTGCAACTCAATGCTGCCTTTGCTAACACCCCAGTGTTTCAGTAAATTTGTCCAAATTTTTTTTTAAAATATCATCCCATATTCATTGCTTAGGCTGTCTGAAGCTGACCCTGTGAGTGTCTGTGTGTGAACTGCAGGAATTTCTCAGGGGCAGGTATCATGGTGGTGTGACCTGCTGGATGACTTTGCTGTAGAACCCCTCAACATTCCACAACTGCGCCTTCTCTCTGCTTGGTCTGGTTGGTGTTCCCCCAAAGGAGATCCTCTGTTCTGCACAAAAAGGAAGGAACAGTGACAAAGAGACAGCTAGTGTTCTCTCAGAGCTGGTGGGGAAAGGGTTTGGTTTCCTTTTTTTTNTTTTTTTTGACTTTTCAAGACAGGTTTTTTCCTGTGGCTTTTTTGAGCCTGTCCTGGAACTTGCTCTTGTAGATCAGGCTGGCCTGGAACTCACAGAGATCCGCCTGCCTCTGCCTCCCAATTAAAGGTGTGCGCCATGACCGCCCGGCTCACACTTGGCTTAAGAGGGCACTAGAGATTGGAACTCAGGCTCTCATGCTAGGTAGATGCTAGGAAACAAATCCCCAATGACAAGACAAACAAAAATTATTACTCAGAATCTTGTAATCATCATTTTTTAAAATTTTAATTATAAGAGTGCATCACTGAGTAATATTTATTATCTGCATGTTTTAAGACTTCTGCAGTGGTATACTATGGATATAAGAAAATCTAAATACCTTTACCTCTAGTGATAAATCTCTTGATTGCTGGTTTCTCAGTTTTTCCATTTCTCTACGGAACTTTGATTCCTTCACCTCAAAACCACCCAATTCAGTTAAGATCTTAAAATAAAGTAACAGTAACAATTATTCACTGAAACATGTTTGTATCATGCAGAAAAGAACTCAAGTATACAAACTACACACCGATCCAGGTTCTGCTCCAACATCTTCCATGAATACTCTGCCAAAGAGTTCTAAAGAAAGGCGCCAACGTCCCAGCAGCATGTCGTGAGAAATGACCATCCCCATGAAACTACACTGTGGCCTGTGACAAGTTAAAGAGACGGAGAAAGCAATTAATCAATTCCCCAAATTCAGATTTTTTGGTCAATAGCGGTGCCTTTCTTGGTCTTTTAATATTCTGCTATCTTAAGTATTTCAAACCATATTCTACTTAGTGAAGGAACCTTTCCCAGGGGTGCACGCTCCTGATGTGTACACACGTCACACCATCAGGGCATCTTCTGTCTTGAACATTTCATTTACTTCCTCTCCTCAGAGTCAAATACCCACCTCTAGAACTTTCATTTGTTTTAGTGATGCTTAACCCAACATGGACAAGATTTAATATGGCCTCACGACAATATTTCCTAGTAATTTTTATCTATCAGCACCATCTACTCCCAGTGCACAGATGTAAACCACATTTTTCCTACCTTCTGTCCCTCTGAGACCTTTCTTTGATGTGGTTTTCTTTCATCCCTAAAGCTAACTTGCTAGCCTAACTCCCTCTTCCCTCATACCGCAACTACTGAGTAGAGAGATCACCCAATACCCTTTATGGTTGGTAGGAAATGACCATGCAGTATATCTTGTTCACTGACTAAGCATGCCTTATTTTATTAACTAGTTCACTAACTTGTAAGCAAAAACATTATCTTATACTTCTAGCATAAACAAACCACCTGGTGATTACCAACACTAAGCAACAGTATATGCTAACAAACTTATTTAGTAAACAAACACCTACCTCTGTCAAAGATACTATTTGTGAGTCCAAATTAAACGTAAGTCATAAATCCTGAAAATTCTATTCTTTGTAGTATTTACATGGCTCCCTTATCTGAACTACTGATTAAACATTAAGAAAACTGGCATCTTGGAAATTCAATAAATGAAAAAGATCAATTCTTAAGAAGTCATAAAGTTCAGAAAACTCAATAGTATTTATCTGATAGTAAATTAGGAAATCACAGAAGAGTAACAATATTCATAAACTTACATACACAAATTTATAAAGAATGAAAACTCTATTAAAAAATAACAGGGCAGCAGTCAAGGGCACTACTTCATTTCGCCATACCTGAATGAGGTAAGGGGTGGCCCCTCGCTCTCAGTGAGCCCAATCTCTGCTAGCAAACTGCTTTTCAACTGCGCGGCTACGTCATGAGCAGACGGCCCAGGCTTTGCGCTCTCAGCCTCCGCAGTCAGCACGCCCTGCTCCTCCCCTTCTTTCTTTTGCCGGTTTTGCATGTTCATTACATTTTTGAGATTGGCAGCATAAGACATTTTAGTTGGAAGAACCTGTGGAATTTTAGGGTTAAAAGTTACATATGTTTTCAGCATAATAGAGTCCAACAGAAATCCCAGGGGAAGTTAAACCACACCCCGTTTAGAGCTTTCTCCACCAAGTGCAGTCTGTTCTGGTCAACCTAGTCCTTGGACAACCACAAATCCAGTGCACTCCCCCAGTGCAGCCTAGAGAATTCTCAGAGCAATGTTTTGTAGTATCTCTGGCACCTATGTCTCCTATATATTTTCAATAATTTAATATTACAGTTGCCTTTATCACTTAGTTATAAAATCTATTCAGCTATATTTCACTTATGCTGTCTTTAAGCGTACCATTTTTTCCTAGAAAAGCAGAATATAAATTTTACCTCAAGTCAGACATTTAAATCTCTGAAAACTAAATCTGTTGTGTAATTAGTGCTGTGATAACTGACATTCCCCCTTGAAATGTAAAATCTCCTCCAGCCTCATTTCTCACCTAAATGTTTCCTTGGTTATAGGGACTGAGACAGTACCTGAGAGACAGACTTAGACTTACTGAGAAGTCATTACTAATCATTACTACTGCTGCCTCATTTTATTTTCTTGATTCAAGTAGCTCAGCACATCAAGAGAAATTTGAAGCTAAAATTACATATGCTCATATGTATTAAATATACTCATTTGGAAACCTCAGTTTTTAGTAGCATAGATGAGTAACGCTCTGGACCAGACTAAGCACATAACAGAGCTAACTGAGTGGGTGAAATAAAATCTTCTGAACCAAGGCATCTCTTCACTGGAAGCTGGGAGAAAGTGCTAACTAACAAACACTGTAAACTTTTACTGTCTTACCTCGAGGCAATTTCTGTCCATTGTAACTTCCATTAAGCACTTCCCACTCCCGGTAGATAAGGAATAAAGACCCTGACTTGGGCGGCCAAACAAATCTTCCTTTCTAGCATTTGGCTGGAATTTTAACAAGACATATTATAGTTAGACTAAACACTTTGAAATCAGCTATGAACCAGCTTTGGACCTGTTTAGCTCACCTGCAACAAATGTGGCTGATCGGCCAAGGGTATGGCTTCAGCCAAAGGCACTTCAAATGGGTTTGGGGGTATACATCCAAGGAACGTCATAGAGTCGGAACGGCGAAAGAAAGGGTGGGTTTGGCCAGTTTCTGCAGGAAGAGATTCATCATCCTTATCATTCAAAGTAGCACCTAAACATTAAAAAAAAAAAGTGATTACAAAGGGTAACAGAAAATTAATTTGTCCAAAATGCTTGGTATCTCATTTAAAATAACCTCACTATTGACACTAAAGACCTGTGAGACCACACCTAGCTTTTCCTGTATTTTTTTTAAAGTGACAATCCAAAATAACTGAAAGCATTATTTCACACAACAATAAAAATGCAAGAATAAATGTTCCACTCTGCGTTGAACAGGCTTCTTCCACCCTCTCCTTAGATCTAGAGAATGAAGCCCAAATCAGCTAGTTTCCTGACCAGTCAGGACTCAACCTGAAGATAGCAGAAGGCGATGAACAAAAGCTGAAGTCTGACTATTCGCCTACCATGTTGAAACCAAGTAGGAGCTGTTGAGCAATTTCTGTGCCCAGCCAACACAAGTCAGCACGCTAGCAGCAGCTCTCCTGGACAGAACCAAGCTCTGGCAGTGCCTACTAAGGCTGTGCAAATGGTGGATTATGGCTGGACTTTCAAAAGGACAGAGGAAAAAAAGCCAACCAATAACCACAAACAACATCAACAACAACCCCGGCCGCCAATCCAACCCAGGCCAGTTATCTTTCCCTAAGCTAATAAAAGTATTAGCTGGGAACAATAAACAGAAAACTAGACTGTTCAATTAAAACCTTTAACTCCCAACTGAAGTAACAGAAAACTACAAGTTGGCTCTGTAACAGTGGTGTTGATCTTCCTAATGCTGTACCCTTTAATATCTGTGTTTTCACCAATGATCTTAGGCGACTCGTGTGAAAAGATCACTCATCCCCAAAGGGGCCATCACCCCAGGCAGGCTGAGAACCACTGTTCTACAAGATCCTCCAATTTTGCGGCATTGGAACTTAAACTTCTTGCAGAATGGTGGTGGTGCACGACTTTAATCCCAGCACTCAGGAGGCAGAGGCAGGAGGATCTCTGTGAGTTCAAGGGTAGCCTGGCCTACAAGAGCCAGTTCCAGGAAAAGCTCCAAAGCTACAGAGAATCCCTGTCTCAAAAAACCAAAATAACCCAAAAGCAAAACTTAACTTCTTAGTTTCTGTTCAAGAATAATTTACATTTTCTTAAGTAAATCTATTTTACAACAATATTAATAGAAAAAAATTAACATTTCCTAAGACTTAAAGTAATGATAAATATTAACTAAGAGAAAAGAAAAGGGGAAATTCTAAAATAGTACGGACTATTGAAAAATTCACATGAACTCGGTCCTCATTATAAACTGTATATAAAGAATGTGTGAGGAAAAGGACAGAGAAGAAAAGAGATTTCCCACCCAGACAGAAAATAATGTGGTTTAAAGCCTGGAGGAACTACTGGGGCGGCCATTCTGAGCACTAACTTTGACTGGTGTCGTCATCATTCTCATGCTCTGAATCTTCATTGTCAATGCCCAGTTCCAAAAGTTCTCGCGTCCTATAAGAGAACAAAGCTGGTCATTCAAACTAAGTATTCATAGAACATGAAAAAGAACAAAGGTGAGGAGGATGGCAAGAAGACAACATTAAAACTGTCACTTGTGTGCATGTTTGTCATGGCACACACATGAAGTCAGAGACCAATCTGCAAGATTTGTTCTCTCTTCCACCACATAGGACCGAAGAACTGAACTCAGGGGGTCAGGCAAACACCTTTAGCATCTGACACCTCACCCTAGAATCTAACTCCTGCCGTCTAACACTACTATAGTTTCAGATGATGAGAAATGGTAAAATCATCTGCCTAATTCACTACATAACAAAACAGGCTCATTGGGAGCCTGAATGAATTCCACTACAGAAATACTGAGTGTCTACAAACTCTCCTCCAAAACACGACTAGACTCCAGCAAAGACCTCAGCATTAAGTTTCACTTGATTCCTGGGTTTTCATTGTGAGAGAAATAATGGCAGAATGGGTGGATAGAAGTCAAGTCCACTTTCCCACATGAAATATCTTTGTTCTGTTTTGCTGATCTTCCTCATCCAGATTAACTATTTAGAGACCACATCGAGTAAGTAGTTCTCAAACAAAATTCAAGGAAAATATGGATGTACCTTTTCCGTTCCAGTTGAGGGGTGTCCAATGTTGTCTGTTGATTCATCGCTTTAATCCAATATATAAGGGCTTGGAAAACATATGCCACATGTTTTAATGAGCACACATCCAACACAGGAAGAACATCCGAATGTTCATCATTATGAGATCTCATTAAAGAAAGAGCATAATTGAGAAAATCTCCTCGAGCAGACATCATTCCCTGGCGGGCGCTAAGCAATGTAGCACGTCTATAGGAACAAAAACAAAAAAGAAGTTTGCAAAACCCACAACTATGAAATCTCATAAATATGAAAAAAAGAAATGAAAACACTGGGCTGAAGTAATAGCTCATCAGTTAAGAGCACTTGCTACTCTTGTAGAAGACCCGGGTTCAGTTCCCAGCAACCACAGGGGGACGCACAACCACCCAGAACTCCATTCCCTGAGAGATTTGACACCGTCTTATTGCTTCCTCAGCTACCGTACATGTGCAAAACACTTCATAAACATTAAATATATTATTAAAAGAGAAAATAGAGCACTTTAGAAATACCACTGCTTATGAGTTATAGCTCTACACTTCAGGATCCCTACCAGTCTTAAGAGGTCTGAATTTGCATTTCTAACAAGTGTCAGCTAAGGCCGATGGTGGAGTTCTAGAAACCACTATGAGAAGCTCGACCTGTGAGGTTTTGTGTCCACTTGATGTACGCTAGAGTCATTCAGGAAGAAGGAACCATCAAAAGGGCCCCATCCGATGAGCTTACGTGCAAGCTTAAGGAGCAGTCTCTCAGCGATGTTGATGTGGGAGGGTCTAAGGGCTGTGTCGACCTGAGGTGTTCTGAGAGAGCAGACTGTGCAAACCCAGAGCAGCCAGTAGACAGCACTCTCCAAGGCTTCAGCATCAGTTCCCTCACTGAGTGTGACCCTGACTTCCCTTGATAATGGGCTATAGGTATAAGATGAAATAAGCCCTTTCCTCTCTAAGGCATGGCCAGTGTGTTTTACTCCAGCAATAGAAAAGCAAACTACAACATAGCCTAAAACTAACATCAACTGTTGGGATGCTGACTCGTGCTCTCCCGTGCTTTGGGATGTGGGAGGCTGACAGACGGAGCGTAGATCAGGGCTACAGAGCAAAGTTGATACCAATGAATGAACAGATAAACAAAGAAATGATACCAAAAACCACAAGCAGCAAATAAAAATGTTAAGTGAACTGGACTTTTATCAGAATTAGAAACTTCTGAAGAACATCAAGAAAGTGCAAAGGGACACTGGAGAGATGGCTCAGAAGTTAAGAGCACTTGCTGCTTGCTCTTCCAGGTGACCCAAATTTGGATCCCAGCACCCAACTGAGGAACACATAACTGCCATTCAGCCCAGCTCCAAAGGATCTGATGCTCTCCTCTCAATTCAAGAAGTGACATTCCCTCACATACAGACACATTAAAAAGAGAAGAAAAAAGTGAAGAGGAATTAAACCTTCAAAAACATTGTTTGATAAGGAATTCCTATCCAAAATATATAAACTCTTAACTAAACAAAAACTTAAAAAAAAATCTATTTTCAGCTGTGTAAAAAAGTCAAACAGACACAAAGCCAACTGCCAAATCACACATGAAAAATACATTACAACATTAGCAAATCAAAACCTCAAAGAACTCAGATGGGTAATTGAGGTGTCCCCAGCCCTCAGGCGTGAGGACTGCATATTACACCCACTAGGGTGGCTACAATCAAAGAGACAGAGAAAACTAGGCATGAGCTAGGTGATCTATACCTATAACCCTAGCACATTCAAGGCAGATGCAGGAAGAACAGAAGTTTGGGGATAGGAAGGGACACAGAGAAACGAACGCTCTCTCAAACACTGCTGTTCAGTAATTTCCTCTTAGGAAACAGTCTGGCAGTGTCTCAGAATGTTAAACATGTAGTATTACCATATGACCTAGCGATTTTACAACTAGATAAAACACCACATGCCCACACAAGCCTCTATGGAGAGATGAAGCAATCACGCACAACAATGAAAAGGCAGAAATACTCCAAATGTCAACTGATCAATGGTTAACAAAATGTCAGAATATTTTTGAGTTATTGACACATGGTTGAGCCAAAACCCCATCGTGTTAAGTGACAGAAGCCAGTCCTAAAAGACCACATGTTGATGATGTAACAATGGTTGAGGTTAGGGAGGGGTGCACACAATGCTGACACCGATCAAGATCCAACATAAGAATCCAGGATGTTGTCTTTTAAGAGTAATATATATATATATGACTGATATGACTGTTTTGCATGCCAATAGGACTGTGCACCATGTGGGTTGGTACACTGCCCAAGGAGGCTTGAGGAGGGTGTCTGATCTCTTGGAACTATAGTTAGTGGTTATGAGCTGCCACGTGTGATCTAGAAACTGAATCCAGGTCCTCTGCAAAACCAGTGTTTTTAACCACTGAGCCCATTCTCCAGCGACAGAATACTGTGTTCTTTTAGAGCAACTGACTACAGCCCCCAAAAGACAAGAACTTGTCCGTCTGTGGGGCAGAGCTCCTAGAACAGAAAATCTGCTCCCATAAAATCTCTCTCTAGTACTCTACCAACCAGCCCATCAAATAAATTTGTTCTCAACTCCCAAATGCTCAAAAGCAAGTATGTGAATTCTATTCCTAAATATTTCTAATTTCCCTATGAAGAAACTACTTCCTATTTCCTTATTTTAGAATCAAGTATAAAACATAAAGCCTGGCCCGGCCTGCATCAACAATTATTTGTATCCCAGCGTTTCCCCTCAGATCTTTGTTCTCTCTCACTATTTTAACTGCCAGGAACAATGAGAGCCAAATCCCCAGATCCATCATTTTCACTGATGACTTCAATGCTGGGCTAGCTGCTAGTCCTGAAAAGTGCTAATTTATAACTGAAGAGGAAGAGCATAATACATACATAAGTGTATTTTTATGACTGAACAGGATAAGGGAGGGAGGGAGAAATGTGTGTTGTGAAACCAAGGCACAATACTGACACTCACACTTTCCCTCCTAAGTACAAACTGCTCTGAGCTCAGTCCTGGTCGAAACCAAGTCTTTCCAGAAACAGACGCCGTACAAAGGGAAGTAGAATATATGGAAACAAGGACATAGGCTAACAATAGTTTTTAAGAAGAAATTCCTATGATGACATGAATGGATTTAAAAAGAATAGTAACTTAGCTAACTAAACGATTCTGCTTCAACTGCCTCTCAAAAACAAGTAACATGAGGCAGTTCTCCTTCACCAAAAGGTGAGGTCAAATGTAACAGCAACCCAAAAGCTCTAACCTAGGATTCAGGGGCTCTGACTCAACACAGAGACACATGTGGAGAATCTCATACCGTCTGCCTTCAAGCGTTCTTAAACTGGCCTCTTCTCGTGCGGTCATCCTCTCTCTTCTAGCTGAATTCTGAGAGGCATGAAGGGGGTGGTTTGGGTGTCCTGGGTCTCCAGCAGACGCTAATGCAGAACCATAACGTAATTGAGCCTCAGTAGAGTCCATAATACTGACCATCCAGTTCCACGTGGGAATAAGCTTTTCTTCTACATAGTTCTATGAAGATCAAACTGAAATAGTCAAAACTACCCAAACAAAGCTAAATCTGATACAATAATAGTATGTTAACATTTAAGCATTTGTAATATTCCCATTATACTGAAATTCTCCTAATTGATGGGCAAACACTATATTCTAGTAAGCAACTTTTCAATGGTTTCATACCTGTAAGTTGACTGCATCTTGGTAAGTCAATTTCACAGCTGCTGGAATCTGAGAGTATACTAGGTGATTATACTTAGGGATAAGGCCCATCAAGTCCGAGATTTGTCTGATGACAATGCTGTAAGCCCTGGCTAAACTGCTTGCAGATGTTAAGTAGCTGCTGGCATTGCTAGCTTCCAAAGCAGCAGCTGCAGCTGCAGCACTTGTACTGATGGTGCCACTCCGGCGTAAATTTGAAGGATCAATATAAATCAAACCCGCGGAACTTGCTATAAGGAAAAAGGACAATTAATTACAATGAGCTAATGTAGTTGCTAACTACTGTCACTGTATATGCTTGTACAAATCTAAGTCATCAATTAATAATATGTACACAAGCAAAAGAGTGCACTGCAACTGTACAATCTGAGGAGGGAAGTGTTCAAGTGAAATTCTGTTCCTCACAATCACAAGAGAAAGCATTTGGCGCTGTGTTGTTACAACTTGATGAGTGGAGAAGAAAGGAGGAGGATCTGGGGATACTAGGGACATCTACCAGGAAAAGGCTATGGACATAGTTTAACATCCTATAATGTCCAAAAGTGTTCTCAACAATAAAGAATTATCCAGTCCAAAAGCAATAATGCAAAGATTAAGAAAACTTGATATAATCATATTTATGTACTTCTTATATTTGAAACTCAACAAAAGGAACTTTTATGCAACTTAATTTTCTAGATAAATGAAGTGCTCCTAGGTGTAATATTTGAGTTTTCAGACTTGCCTGCTGGCGTAGATGTACTGGACGGAGCTGTGCTAGCGGCTCGCTGATGTTGCGTATTACGAACAGCCCATTGCATGGACCGAGGAGCCTGGGCAGCCCCGCTCGCATGGGAGCTGTTGGTGGTTCTTTCTAGCGGCTCATCGAGCATGAAGGTCTCCTGCTCTATGTCATCGCTCTGGCTGCTGCTGCTGTCCGAGTCACTCGAGTCATTAGACTGAGAGTCGTCTTCAGAAAAGAAGGCAGGAACACTGCTCGCTCCTAAGTTGTAAATTTTAGAAGAAAAACCACCATAAGCCCTTAGATAATTAACTTTACCATGTACCACCTCATTCAAGAAAATATTTAACAGTGCTAAATGATATGAAGTACTGAGAAACCACCATAAAAATAGTTTAATGAGAACAGAACTCTTTTTTAAAAAAAACTTTAAAATTAATCCATTATTGGAAAAACAAAAACAAAAGCTGACAAGAACAGTTAGAGAAAAAGAAAAGTACAAAGAGCCTCTAAATGTAAATCCTGTCTGACATGCTGGAGGCTGCTTCTTCCATGAGGCAACATACCTGCTTCTGAGCCAGCAGTGGCTGCAGTGACCACACTTCGGCGACCACTGGCGTTATCTTGGTTACTATGGTTACTTTCGCTGTCGCTTTCTGTTTCAGCAGCTGCTAACAAATCTAGTTCCATGTCACTTCCTAGAAAAGTATTAAATAAGGAAGGAAAACTTCACCAAATAATGAATACAGATCTGACAAGCCAGTATTATCATCCCAGGAGGAGGAACTAACTGGTGTGTACGGCAGGAGAAAACCAAGAGAGTTGGGAAGAACGGCTCAAGCGCTGTAAAGAATGGACTTCCCCCAGCTGTGCACCTCCTGCAGAGTCTCGGGGCTTGGGCAAGACCCCTACCCACATTGTCCTAGTTTCATCTATTTTACCTCAAAAGGGAACTTAAAACATTTATAAAATTAATTATAATAATGCAGTTCAGTTACCTTAAACACAAAGTCAGAGATTAATACCCGGTCATGAGAGACCGCACGGACAGAGCTGAACAGAGAACTAAGCACACAATGCTACTATCTGGGGAGAGGATGCACTATTTTCCTTTCTCAAATTATGATCAATTAATTTCAGAGGTGAGGTGAATAAGACAGGATCTTGCTAATATATAACCCAGGCTGGCCTTAAACTCAAAATCCTACCGCAGCTTCCAGAGTGTTGATTATTTTACCATTAAAGTATT
>LOEQ01000770.1:257122-279075 GCA_001685075.1 Bramus lutescens | reverse complement strand
GAAGAGCAGGCAATGCTCTTAACCTCTGAGCCATCTCTCCAGCCCCATAATAAAGATTTATTAAAGAAAAAAGATGGAACTTTTATCTTCCCTCATCTCAGTTTCCCTGAAAAATGAGAATCTAAGGCATTATCTGAGAGCCACCTAAGCAACAGTGCCTCCACAGGAGCAGTTGGCACGTGCCAGCCAGGAAGCTCAGAACTTAGAAAATAAAACAAGATTTTTTGTTTGTTTGTTTTTGTTGCTGTTGTTTTTGTTGCTGTTGTTGTTTTTGTTTGTTTGAGACCGGGTTTCTCTGTGTTGCTTTGGAGCCTGTCCTGGAACTCGCTCTGTAGACCAGGCTGGCCTTGAACTCGGAGATCCACCTGCCTCTGCCTCCCGAGTGCTAGGATTGAAGGCATGTGCCACCATCACCTGGCACAAGATGCATTATTACAGACGTACAGGAGAAGCCAAGAGAAAAAGCTCTACAGATAGAGAGACCCACCTGCCTCTGCCTGCTAAGTGCTGGGGTTACAGGTGTGCACTACCACGCCCCATCAAAAAGGTATTTCTGAACACTGCAAAATTATAGGATTTCCATATTAAAAAATGACTCTGCCAGGCATGATGCCTCATGCATGTCATCCCAGCATTAGGGAAGATGAGGCAAAAGGACTGCCATGAATGAGGCCAGCCTATGTTAGAAAGACCAGGTCTTGGGGTATTGTAGGACAACAGGAGCTTGGGGGGCTTAGCAGCAATACAAATAAGTAAAAGTCAATATATGTGTTTTACTAAATACTATTCTTTTAAAACACAAAGTAATCCAGCAATTGGTAGGCTCTTCTCATGGTACTGGAATCAGTACTTCATGAATCCAGACAGACTTGGCTGGCAAAATCATTGACAATGGGATACAGCTGAGCAATTGTAGAACTTAATTTACAAAGCTTTCAGAAAATGAAAGTTTGCCAACGGTGAGATGATGACAGAAGAGCTTTGTTAGGTAAAATGAGAATTAGAAGAAATATGGCTTTTTAATGCCAGATGGTTTCCAGAAAAGTCAAGGGCTTGGTGCTGAAGACCTTTTTTTATTGTTCAAGACAGGGTTTCTCTGTGTAGCCCTGGCTGTCCTTGAACTCACTCTGTAGACCAGGCTGGCCTGGAACTCAAGAGATCCTCCTGCCTCTGCTTCTGAGTACTGGGGATAAAGGCATGTGCTGCCACCACTACTGGGTTATTATTATTTTGTTTCTTAATTTCTGTCTTGGTCTATTTTTCCACTTAGTAGTGAGCTGTTCCATTTTGAAGAGTTTGTAAACGTCCTGTTGCTGATATTCAGCTTTAATGAATGGTGTCAGGTACGTACTAAAACATCACTATACTTGCATTAAGGTAACAAAATTAGACTTGAGAAAAATTGTTTCATATGTTACGCAAAAGCACAGCTTTGGAGAGCTCAACATAACATTTCTATACTAAGAACTAACCCACCTGCTCGGTTGGTCTGGTGATGGGCGCGGTGGCAATGGTTCTACTGAAAACAGTTCTTCGCTGCCTTGCATGGCATCTATGCTGGTGCTGGCCAGTGTAAATGGGGCTGTGGGGCGGGCAATCCCCATTCTGACAGGTACAATCAGAGACTCTGCTACATTGCACAATTCTTCTACAGCATAAGGGAGCAGTGCTTGGAACACACGTTTGCATTTTCCAATTGGCTGTGGAATAAAATTGCTATAGCAGAAAGGAAAATACGAATCTCTGTGAGTCCGCTCATACATATATTAACATTGTTACACTGTAATGTGTGCCAACAGGTTTTTAAACGCCTTACTTTTTCTTTTTGGATGAAGCCATTTCCACACTAAGAATGACAAACACTCTTGCCACTGACCGTAGAAACCTCATTGTCACAGCGATTGCTTCTTCTCGGCGACCAGGTGTGTATTTGTTCTGGAGTTCTTTTACTAAAGTGCCCAGCAGAGTATCTAAAAGCTTTAAAAGTTGTAACCGTTCTATTAATGCTGAGATGTTTCAGAGACGGTTAAATATTAAGTACACTGTTCTGATACTTTCTAAATGTTAATAGTCCCCAATAAAATGTTAAAAATGATGCTTGCTTGCTTGTGTGGTGTGTGTGTGTGTGTGTGTGTGTGTGTGTATAAGACATACTTGTAGGAGTTGCTCTTCTCCTTCTATCATGTGGGTCCAGGGACTGCTCAGGTTGTTAAGACTTTGGTAGTAAACACCTATATATTGGCTAAGCCACCTTCCCAGCCCTCATAACAAACTGAACCAAACCATCTTACAGAGTCGGTAATTAAGCAACACAACTCCCACCATGTGTATGACAGACAGTGATCTCAAATGTATACTATCTTGGTTTTTGATATATAGTCCTACATATACTCATCATGATTATTTAGAAGAGAATATAAAATATGTAAAATCAGAAGAATACGCACACATATAGCACATTTAACAAAGTGCAAAGTAGATTAAAATATTTGGCGATAAAATTTGTAATTCCATATCTACTGAACTATTAATTACTTTCTAATCTTTCCTATGCATAGTTTATCAAACAGATTATCAATTACAAATACCCAATTTCATGTTGTCTTTTTTAATGATGCGTATAACAATTTTTATATCAAAACATTTTGCATTTCATTTCAGTAAATGGCCAGGCTGTGATGTAAGTCTACTATGGTTAAATTCACTGAAGAATTTTACTTTGGAGGGAACAGGGTTGATGGTTGTAATCAGAAGTTATCAGCATGAAGTCTACTGAGAATCAATGAGCTCACCAAAATGTCAGCTGTGCACTTGACGATAAGGCAATGGGTGAAACAGTCTAGCCGAATTGTGCCACTCTGCTGATTGAGGTATACCTGCTCTTCCGGCAACAGATGGCCTATCCTACTGCTGGCACTTAGACTAGAAAGAGACAGAACACACTGTAGATAGCAACATTAACACAGGGAGCAGGGACAGTTTCAAGTGTTTTAACAGATACATACGGGTCTTTATTCTCCTGTGATCCAAACATAATCATAGATCTTAAAGCATTCCAGTCCTGCAGGACTCGCTCTAGTGCAAGCTGGGCAAACCTTGGCGGCTCTAAGTCATGGTCAGGCATATCTGAATCTGAAAAGGAGTGGGTCAGACAAACACAAAATCCTTTGCTGTGCACACAAGTTAGAAGTGTTCAAGACACTCACCTTCAGGACTGGCTGTTTTCCGGTTACGATCCTCCCTGATTCGGGGCGGCCTGTACTGACAGTGCTCCACTGTCTGCCTGGCCACAGTCTGTACTAAAAACAGCAAGAGGTGCTCTCCCCTGGAAAAGAGAACACATTGTGAGAGTGAGCGAGGTACCACCATGTGCCGAGCTCCTTCCATTGGTCTATTCTGCATCTGGAGAATTCTACTTGCCTGCTGTTTGGTAGGGTGACCAGATTTGTAGCAGTGAGCAGACGGTAGAGGAGGTCAAGACGAGCAGACTTCTGCCCGGCAATCAGAGTTTTACACTTGCATTTCTCCCAACAATCACAGTAGGCTGTTGGTGAAGTCCGCTTGAGTCTACAGGAATTCACAGAAAGTTCATGTATAGAAAACTTTAAAAAAGAGACCTGCACTGAAATGAGGGCTTACAACATGATGAAACTAGAGAACTCTGGTTTATGCTAAAATGCAAAGTGTAACTTTTACAAGCTATACACAAGAAAGATTATTTAATGGTATAAAATCCAGAAAGCAACACTAAAATTCCTATTAAAAACCCAGCATCCTGTTGTCCTGGATAGTCACTCCCTTTTCTTTTCCAACTCCCAAGTCACCAGCCCTAGGTGGACTCCCACATGCATCTGGGCAACCCTCTGACCACTGTGGGCAGACGCTTCCTGCATTTGTCTTTCACCTGACAGGACTGCAAATACTGTCAGAACGTGAACTCCTGCTCCCCGGCCCTGGAAGTCAGCAGGGCAGTCCACACACTGACTAAGCATAAAATGAGGCCAGTATGGGCACAGAAACTGAACTGGGCTTTACGTTTGTCTATGGGGCAGGGTGAGTGAAGGACAGACGAGGGGGCTACCCTGTGCACAGAGCATGTGCCAACATTAGAGGACAATCTGCAAGAGTCTAGTCCCTCTTTACATTATGTGAACCTAGGGATCAAACTCAGGTTCCCTTTGTAGCAAGTGCCTTTGCTGGCTGATGTACCTCAGCACCCCAAATGGAGGGTTCTGATAGCGGCATTCTATTCCCTGCACCATCTATAGCGGGGTTCCTGCTGGTAACCCTGGGACACGAGCTGTACTGCAGTCTATAACAACTAACAAACCAGCTAGAAGGACTCTACCGTGGAATAAAAGATTAAAGCATTTAAAACATAAACAAGGTATAGATCAACTATTTGGCATATCACATTTAACAATGCTGGGGAGAGAAGGAGTTAAAACTGCAGAGTACAGATGAAACTTCTGTAAACATGTTTAGAAGCACTAATCTGAATAATATTAATCTGATTCTAATTATAAATTCCTTAGCCTACTGTCCTGCTTTTGGTTAAGGAGGACTACCCATAATAGAAAACAAGTTATTCGACAATACAAAAAAAAAATCGAAGACCATATTTCTTTACATATAAACTGAAATGCGAAAAAACAACTTTCTAAATTTTCTAAACTATGCCAACAATCGAAGCATAATATAAGTGTTTTGCACAGCAACATAGGCCTAAATAGCTTCTGAGTCTTTAAAAATGAAGCTGGGAGGTGGTGGTGCACACACCTTTAATCCCAGCACTCGGGAGGCAGAGGCAGGCAGATCTCTGTGAGTTRGAGGCCAGCCTGGTCTACAAAAGCTAGTTCCAGGATGGGCTCCAAAGCTACAGAGAAACCCTGTCTCGAAAACAAAACACAAACAAAACACACACAAAAAAAAAATGCAGCTGGACTTACTTGCAATCATGTCCTTTATGACAGACCCTCGCACATTCTGTGCAGCAACAGAGTGACTCCAGCAATCCGCAGGTTCGACATTCAAAGATGTCCTGAAATTAAAATGGGTCCCAGTTAATGGCAGGGTACCAGTAAGGTGCTTGGGGAACAAGGAGAACATGATGAATGTGCAATGGGCAGTGTAAAAGGATGAAAACCAAGTACATCGAAATAGTCCACATCCTAAAATAGACAGTAATTATAAAATCTGTATCAAAGGGCATGGGTCAGACTCAATTTTCAAAATCCACCATATTTAGTAGTAATGAATGACCCTTTTTGCCATATTTATGTAGGAACCAAATCAAAATTAATTGTTTGGATAATTTTAAAAGTAAAAGAAAATACCAGAGACATTCACACACTTTTAACTCTAGTTAAGGGGGGAAAGGAAACCTGAAGAAGCAAGCGCTAGGATGACTTACCTGGTTAATGTGCTCTGCTCCAGTCCATGTAAAACTGCAGGTGTCGTTACAACACAGGACATACAAAGGAGAGTCGTCAGGGTTGGTGCCCGATGGGCAAACCATTCCCATGAACACATCCTCCTCTTTTTCACTTGCAGACACTTCAGCTGAAGAATTAAGAACACGGAAATTCGTCTATCAGAAAGGACTTAACTACAAGCACAAGGAGGAGCATTAAATATATTTAGCACCAATTAGTAACCTCTTCTTATTAATTAAAAAACTTTGTAAGTCAAAATGTGAAAAGTTTAGCTGGAGATGACTCAACTGTTAAGAGCACTGGATTCTCACCAGGGCACCCAGCACCCACACGCCAGGCTCAACACTGTTTTCACTGCAGTCTCCAGAGATCTAATGACCACTACTGGCCTTAGTAGGCATCAGGCACACACATGCTACACAGACATACATGAACACAAAATACCTATACACTTGAAAATAATTTGCTTAAGTCAATGTATAAGAAAATCCAGCCAATTCTGAAGCAAAAAAAAGGCAAAACTAACTATATTGTAACTTTCTGTGATGACAACACACACTCCCGCCACTGGAAGCCTTCTTTGGTCCTGTATCCAACAGTTAAGTCTCAAGTCTTAGCCAGGTCTGACAGTGCACACCTACAATCCCAGCTCACTGGAGGCAGAGGCAGAACACATATTTGAGGTTAGCCTGTACTACATAGTGAGACACTGTCTCAAAAAGCCAAGATTCTTGAGTCTATGTTTTATTTAGTAAATTACAGACCATACTGCATTAGCATGTGTTTGAAAAAAAAGATAACTCATCCTTTAAGAACTAGATGACAGAAATTTGATACTCCTCAATTCTTGTTTAAGTCAGATGCAGCTACAATATGGCAGCCTATTATCACTACAAAATTGTCATATCATCAATTAAGCATAGACAACACTGTGTTACTTTCAGATTTTATACTACCAATTATAAATGTAGTGAAAAATTCATACCAGTTGCTTTTATATGAAGTTAGAAATGTATTTGAAAAAATTTAACAAGATTTTATACATATAAAATTATCTTAATAATTTCAATTATATTCACAAACATAGTTTGAATAATTGCAATGCTATACATAAAGAGAATCTATTCAAATTAAAAAGGAGCAACTCATTTAGGCCTTGAACTACACACTAAGTACCTTTTGCAATTTTCTGGGCTGTTTCTAAAATGGTAATTGCAGCAGGATAAGCTCGGCCACTTACAGCGGACATGAATGGGGTCATCCCTCTTGCATCCCTAAAAGGAGAAGAGCAGACAGGCATGATGGCTCATCGCTTTAAAGCCAGCACTCAGGAGGCAGAGGCAGGCAGACCTCTGTCTTAAAAACACAAATACACGCATGCTGCCTTCCTGTCTACTAGGGAGGGAGGGAAGTATTCACTATAAACACACAACTCAACTTTTGTTTCAGTTACAGAAAGATTACTCTGTGGTGCTATTAGAGAAACAATCTTCTGTTGTGTCAGAAGCTTCCTAACGGCTGGGATGATACACTACTCATGTCAACACATTCTGTGCTGTCCCCAAGAGAAGCACACATCCTGACCCAACTAACAAGAGTGTGGTTTCTAGTCATTCAGGGCCTATTCTCTGACACTGAGAACTCCTTTTACTAAGAATAATTTAGAGTTGGATTCTGATGTTTTAAATTCACACAAACATGATAGTAGCAGCAGAAGAAATATGCTGACAGATTCTATTTTCAGTATCCCACAAGTCAATTCACACAGGGAGTCATCTGAAAAGTTTGTCAAGCTTCTTACTTGGCAGAAAGGAGCTCTCGCAGGTGCGGCTGCAGAACTGCACTATCGCACAGCAGTTTTAATATAAAATGAGCATTTGCCTTTCGATCCTTGGATTCCACTACAGAAGGCTCTGTGGAAGGGCCTGTAATTAAGCAGAATCATTTAGTATCAAACGGAAGACCGAGTTCTGAAAAACGTACCAGGTGGATGGAGTAAGTCACTAGAACGATATCCGTAAGAGCAAACTTAATACAAAGAATTTAAGCATATTAACTCATTTTATAAATTTTAATTGATTTCCTATCCTAATGCATGTATGCAAACACTGTATTCCATATTATATGGAAGGAAGATTATGTATAGTACAATACTTTTTTTTTAAGCAAAGGAAAACATTATCTTTGAGACCAAAGTATGAACTTTATTCTGAGCCTGGATCCGGTGTGCCAGCCCAAGCAGACAGCAGCGAGGTCTTACCTGGGATGGTGGAGGTGCTTGGTCCTTGACCACTGCCAGTTGCTGCTGTGGTAAGAGATCCCACAGCGGGGGCCAGGATAAAGTCAATGTCACCATCTTTAGCAAACAGAACAGCAGGTGCATATCATTATAGGCAGCATACCCCGAGCCTTTCTCCTAACAGGCCTTAAGGTTTTCTCCACAAACCAAAGGTCAAATACAACAAAAGGTTAAGAGGAAATTTCTTTTCCATATTACGGAAAACCCATTGGGCAAATCATTCATTTATATTGATGTATTATAATCAAGGGGCCATCAAGCCTCTTACCAGCATAGAAATAATTCTGACATAATTTGTCAGAGAAGATTCTAAAAAAAAACAAGCAAACCCCTTAGGCCAATTTTTCAGCCAATGAGCGTTCGCCATTCTACCATCACAATCTGTAGTAGGAGGCCACTTGTTGGTTCCCGGCTGCTCAGCCCCAAGATAATCACACAGAAACTATAGTAATTAAATCACTGCTTGGCCCATGAGTCTAGCTTCTTACTTTTTATTGGCTAACTCTTACACATTAATTTAAGCCATATCTATTAATCTGTGTATCGCCATGTGGCTGTGGCTTACCAGGTAAAGTTCCGGCATCTGTCTCCAGCAGGGCTGCATGGCTTCTCTTTGACTCTGACTCCTTTCTCCCAGTATTCCATTTAGTTTTCCCTGCCTAGCTCTGTTCCCCTATAGCTCTGCTACAGGCCAAAGCAGTTCCTTTATTCATTAATGGTAATCACAGCATACAGAGGGAAATCCCACATCAATTTTAAAACTATTTCACTAAAATGTCATTTCTCCTTTCACAATCTTGCCTTTTTATTAAACACTAAATAAAACAAGAGCTCTTACCAGGATCCATTGAAGGAGGGTCAGGAACCCAACTAGGGGGAGCTATGGGGGGTGAAACTGGATCCTGATGGTCACTGGACGGAGCTCCAGCCTCATGTCTACCCAAACCAGCTGCTCTCAATGAACGTCTCATCATTTCCCGTAATCTCAAACTAGAAGGATATGGACAAAATCAGAACTCATTATCATGTCTAACCTAACAGGAGGTGCACAGGCGCTCTCATCTGAGAAGCTCAGAGCGTCTATAAGCAAACACTCCAGGCAAGGGACTTAAGTACAAACGCCAATTCTGTGAGCACAGGATGTGTCAGTAGAGGGCAGAAATGAGTCCAGTACCCAATGGACAATGAAAGCATTAAAGCCCCCACAAACTTTAGCAAAGGGAACAAAAGTTTTAGTGAGGTAAAATTAGAAATAATCTTTCATACACTTAGGATAAATTTACACCTAAACATTAGAAGAAAATTTTTTGGTCCCATTTCCTAAAAATTAAATTGAAAAACAAATATCAATAAAACTGATTAGTACAAAATGAATACTATTAGCCTACTAAATTCCTTTTCTGTGAACTCAAAAGCAATTAAACAAAGAACAATTTAGATTTTCTTCAATACCTAAAAGAACCCCCCAGCAAAAAAAAAAAAAAATCAATGAAACAAAACAAAAACCCTCAACAAACAATACAACTTACACCTTCAAAAAATTAATTAAACTAAAAATGTTGCTAGGGCTTGATTTGTTTTCTCCTCTTGCGATATAAAGAAAGAACACTGTACAGGTGATCTACATCACTAAAAAGATAACTACTCACGAACCCTCATCAGGGGAACTGGTATCTTCCTACATACAAGCCTGTACTGTACCTGAATAAAAGCTTACGCCAGCCACACAATCACGCTTAAGACAAAAGCAGTTAAGAGAGCACAAATACCTCCACTGAGCCACAATTTTTAAAGCTTCTAAATAAAGAGTAAAAACTCAATTATAGATGGGGATTTCATTTTCCCATGCAGCCATAATCCCAAAGATATGACTTCTATTGTGAAAGACCTCGTAATTTATGAGAAACAAAATAAACAATCTTAATAATCTTGTTAATGTTTGGAGTTTCCAAATGTAGCAACTATTTAATCTCAGTGTAAATGTGTTTTTCTGTATCAACATAGTTTTGCTTTTATAAGAAAAAATTAAGAACATGACAATTTCTTTCAAGAGTCTATTTCCAGGAATGTGTTTTTAGAAACTTATTTGTGGTGCACTTTTTTGGAACAAACACTAGAAGATCCCACAAAGTAAGTTTTAATGTCTCAAATAATGTATTACCTATTATATTTACTGCCACATGTATCTATTGAACATTCTCCCCACCTCCCCAATTTGGAAACCTAAGATTACAAGTTTTTCTAAGACAGAAGGGAGCAGAGCACCATGACGATTTCAGCCAAAGTCAGCACTCAGAAAGCAGGTTTCTTCCCAGGGGCAGAGCACACCAGTGACTGCACTGAGATGACAGCCGCTGGGGGCGCCAACATGTTCTACTCAGAGCACGGATGGGAAAAATGTACGAAATGGGAGGCACTGCAAATAACCTGAAAATAAATGTGTGTTTGGGGCTTATTAAGGAAAAGTGCTCATTCCAGGGTCACAGTGAAAATGCCTACTGGATAAGAAATATAAAATTACGATTGTAAAGGGAAGTCAGGCGTAAGAAACAGAAGTAGTGGCAAACCAGAAGTACACATGGTCATCTAAAGGCAATCAGAAAGCACATGTGGGGTATTCTCCAACTTCTAGCTTGGTGTACATTAGAATAAGTGAAGGTAAACTGAGACCATAGCCTCATCTTGAACGTGCAAACTTCCCAACTTTGTTGTTATGATGTAGTCAAGTCAATATTAAATGAGGGGTCATTCCTTGTCATTTTTATAATTGTCCTTAACCTTTTTTCTTCATTGGGTCTTGGGAACACTTTTAAGTATATTGCCCCATTCCTCATACAGATTCTTAAAAAATAAAAAAACAAAAACAAAAAGAAAATTATTCTTCAAGATGCTGTACACAATTCATGGAGATTCACCTGGATCCTCAGTGGCTGAGGACAATACTGAGGAAGAACCACTTGGCTGCTAAGATTCAGAGTTTTGACGTTTTGACATTTCTTCATACAGGCTTGCCTGGAGTCATCGTGTTTTCTGACAATATGGAAGAATTCAAGGATGGTGTAATCTCCTCTTTGTAAGCACGTTCTATCCATGCTACAGAAGCCTTAGAATCCAGTCATGGTCAAATACAACACTGTGACAGAAAAGCGAAGGTCATGTGTCTTCCAGGTCAACAAGGCTAGAGTACACACCTGCAATCAGATGCCTCAATCAAGCTCTCCACTAAAGTCTGCCCTCTGTACTCAGGAACTAGCGAGTCATAGCATCATCTGAAGTCATTACAGTATTCCATTCAACAGTGAAACCGCATCAGTTCTGAGCTTACACCTCAGGAATCCCAGCCTGCATACTCATCAAGGGGCATCGCCTACAAAATCCACTGTAGGCTAGAGGAGGACTTCACTTCAATGAAGCAGTCTGTGGACTTCCTACTGCCCGGCGTGGATAGTAAGCCTCCTGTGCTGTCATCTGGTCACCGGCAGCCCTGAGCTTGCATGGTTAAGAGCACTGCAGTGGAATCTTCGGCAAATCCCTCAAAGGAGCTTACTCTGCAAAGCTATTTCTGTGAGCAACTCATCGCCCACTCTTGAAGCTCCTTTTAGTCTTTGCCTTTAAAATAATCCTTATATGAAAAAGATGGCAGTATTGGCATTGGACCAACCATATCAGAGTCCAAAGTGATTGGCACCTGTAATTTCCCTGAGAAAATGAAATACCTGAAATAATTCAGAAACTAATTTCTTCGTGAAGAATTTAAGTTGCTTCCCATTTTAGAGTCAACACTTTGCTTAATGTAGTTCTAGTTAAGTAAGTTCATAATAATTTCCATATGTATAGTACACATGTTTCTGTACTATTTAAAATTATAATCTGGTCACCCACAGAGTTTTTTGTTAAGTCTCACTTTTGGATCTTCTTGAGTTCAGGGAAACTATCAACTTGGTAGCTTTCCTAACGCCAATTTAGGAAAAACAATTGTGAAGGGAACAGATGAGTGCGTAGCAGAAACTCGGGCAATGGTCTTCCCGTGAAGCAGGCTGTGCTGCGCCGCCTCGGGCTCAACTACCCACCAATGCCTTCACATACCCTGTGTCCATGACCAAGAACTCGGATGCTTGCATATCTAAAATCTGCCCTTTTCCTACAGAAAACTACTGAATTTTTTATTATCTAGGAAACACCTAACAATTTTAATAGGTTACAAAGGATTATTCATTCAACAACTCAGAAAACCTGAAAATTTAAAATCAAACATTCAAAATACACAGCCTTTTACTTCTTCCCAGATCATTAAGTTAAGACATCTGAGGAATGAACCTATATAAGCCATATGAAAATTTAAAGACCAAGGGTTGGTTTTGGTTTATTTTTTGCTGTTGTTGTTTTTGTGGGTCGGGGGCAGGTGTGTGTGTGTGTGTGTGTGTGTGACTGTATTGTGTTCCTTGGTCTCCATCTCAGGAAACAACTGCCTAAGAAGAATGATAAGTTCTGATCATGTTCAAAAGAAGTGTGGGCTGTGATTCCATTTATCAAGTGTGAGAGATCCCAGTGTTCAGACCGGAACCCTAATTAGTGAGCAGACATTTCCCAGTGCTATTGGTAGAAGGCAAAAACAAACAAGAAAGGACCCACCAATCCATGCACACAACAGTAAGAGAGACACTGCTTTCTGTACTTGGGACTTTTTTCTTCCAATTAAACTTCCCTGTAAAAATCATATTACCTTCGACTACTTGACGATCCAGCCCGATTACCTGGGCCATTACTTGAAACAACTGATATTGCATTTGCAATGGCTTCCACAGCAGAAAGCCTTTCTGCAAATGTATTTCTTTCTGAGCGCTCAGCTTCTGAAACATAAGGAAAACAAATTAGGATTTAAACTTTGAAAACAACTGATAGCATGGACTGAGCAGTAAACACTAACTCACCATTGTTAGTGCTTTAATTAGCATAGAGGTAACTATTCTCTGTGACAACGGTTGAACTACTTACTACCTTTATTTTTTATTCTGCTTCATTTCAACAACATAAGTAACAAAAGGCAAACTTTAAGTAGACTTAAATTTACCTTTTATTATCAAGACAAATAAATCAATAACTAAATGAATGAATGAATGAATGAATGAATGAATGAATGAATGAATGAATGAATGAATGAATGAATGAATGAATGAATGAACGAACGAGTAGGTAAATGAGACGGCTCGCTTATCAGTCTGCCCGTCTTAGTTCTACACCATTTATACACAGCCCCTGGAATTCTGATGAAATAAAAATGAGATTTGCAAGTCACAGCTCAAAATGCACTTACCAACAACAGCAACAGCAGAATTCAAAATCATCACAAAGTTTCATTTAGATTCTTCCACATTTAGCCAATAAAAAATTCCATGGACAAAAATCAACACACACACACACACAAACCACCAAAACAAAACAAAACAAAACAAAAAACCAAATCATCTCACTGACTTTCAGAAACATGTAACAACCCAGTAACTTATTTTTTCCCTTCTACATTTCAAACAACAGGACAAATGCTTTTTCTGGTGGCTTATGGGGGCTGGAGACACAGGCGGCTCAGCAGTTAGGAATACTTGTTGACCTTGCAGATGACCAAAATTCTCCAGGACTCCTGTTGGGCAGCTCACATCCACCTGTAACTCCACCTCCAGAAGATCCTCTCTCCCCAGCACTGGCACATGTGTGCACAGATGAACATACATACATATAAATTGAAATCATTATTTTAGGGAGTAGAAAGATGACCCAGCAACTAAAAACACTCGCTGTTCTTTTAGAGGAGCATAGTTCAGGTCCCAGCACCATGACTCACAGCTGCCTGTAAGTCTAGCTCCAGAGGATCCCGTGCCTCTGCTCTTCTCAGGCAAGTGCACCCACCCACCCTTGTGCGTATATTCACAGACATACACACGTACATATAATTAAAAATGCTTTTTAAAATGTCATTGTAGCCAGGCAGTGGTGGCACATACCTTCAATTTAATCCCAGCACTTGGGAGGCAAAAGCAGGCAAAGGATCTTTGTGAGTTCAAGGCCAGCCTGGTCTACAAGAGCTAGTTCCAGGACANTGTGTGTGTGTGTGTGTGTGTGACTGTATTGTGTTCCTTGGTCTCCATCTCAGGAAACAACTGCCTAAGAAGAATGATAAGTTCTGATCATGTTCAAAAGAAGTGTGGGCTGTGATTCCATTTATCAAGTGTGAGAGATCCCAGTGTTCAGACCGGAACCCTAATTAGTGAGCAGACATTTCCCAGTGCTATTGGTAGAAGGCAAAAACAAACAAGAAAGGACCCACCAATCCATGCACACAACAGTAAGAGAGACACTGCTTTCTGTACTTGGGACTTTTTTCTTCCAATTAAACTTCCCTGTAAAAATCATATTACCTTCGACTACTTGACGATCCAGCCCGATTACCTGGGCCATTACTTGAAACAACTGATATTGCATTTGCAATGGCTTCCACAGCAGAAAGCCTTTCTGCAAATGTATTTCTTTCTGAGCGCTCAGCTTCTGAAACATAAGGAAAACAAATTAGGATTTAAACTTTGAAAACAACTGATAGCATGGACTGAGCAGTAAACACTAACTCACCATTGTTAGTGCTTTAATTAGCATAGAGGTAACTATTCTCTGTGACAACGGTTGAACTACTTACTACCTTTATTTTTTATTCTGCTTCATTTCAACAACATAAGTAACAAAAGGCAAACTTTAAGTAGACTTAAATTTACCTTTTATTATCAAGACAAATAAATCAATAACTAAATAAATGAATGAATGAATGAATGAATGAATGAATGAATGAATGAATGAATGAATGAATGAATGAATGAATGAACGAACGAGTAGGTAAATGAGACGGCTCGCTTATCAGTCTGCCCGTCTTAGTTCTACACCATTTATACACAGCCCCTGGAATTCTGATGAAATAAAAATGAGATTTGCAAGTCACAGCTCAAAATGCACTTACCAACAACAGCAACAGCAGAATTCAAAATCATCACAAAGTTTCATTTAGATTCTTCCACATTTAGCCAATAAAAAATTCCATGGACAAAAATCAACACACACACACACACAAACCACCAAAACAAAACAAAACAAAACAAAAAACCAAATCATCTCACTGACTTTCAGAAACATGTAACAACCCAGTAACTTATTTTTTCCCTTCTACATTTCAAACAACAGGACAAATGCTTTTTCTGGTGGCTTATGGGGGCTGGAGACACAGGCGGCTCAGCAGTTAGGAATACTTGTTGACCTTGCAGATGACCAAAATTCTCCAGGACTCCTGTTGGGCAGCTCACATCCACCTGTAACTCCACCTCCAGAAGATCCTCTCTCCCCAGCACTGGCACATGTGTGCACAGATGAACATACATACATATAAATTGAAATCATTATTTTAGGGAGTAGAAAGATGACCCAGCAACTAAAAACACTCGCTGTTCTTTTAGAGGAGCATAGTTCAGGTCCCAGCACCATGACTCACAGCTGCCTGTAAGTCTAGCTCCAGAGGATCCCGTGCCTCTGCTCTTCTCAGGCAAGTGCACCCACCCACCCTTGTGCGTATATTCACAGACATACACACGTACATATAATTAAAAATGCTTTTTAAAATGTCATTGTAGCCAGGCAGTGGTGGCACATACCTTCAATTTAATCCCAGCACTTGGGAGGCAAAAGCAGGCAAAGGATCTTTGTGAGTTCAAGGCCAGCCTGGTCTACAAGAGCTAGTTCCAGGACAGTTAGAGCTATTACATAGAGAAACCTCTCTCAAAAAACAAACAAAAAACAACAAGTCACTGTACTTATTTCAATTTGCTAAGTTCATTTAGTATCAACATACTCAGCTTGTATATTATTCAAAGAATTAAAGACAAAACCCCACAGATCAAACTTAATGCAGGCTTCCATATCTAACCCTTATAAATATCCTTACCACCTACAAAGTCAGACCTTCCAAGATCATACAACATAAAGTAAAATGTGCACATGTTCTCCACAGGAACTGAAGGTGTGCTATGGTGCTGGTCTTACCCTCTTCTTCCTTAGTTTCCTTGTTGCTAGTTGGAAAGCAAACTGAGACACAAGCATGCAGGATGTTCCGATTGCCATCACATCTGTGGCTGATGAATGTCTGCAGCATCTGTAGGTTCTGCTCTAACACAACTGCTTGCTCAAGATTCACGAGATACTGTCGGCAGGCCTCGTAGTCACAGCGCAGAATATGCTGCATTAGGGTTTGTTTCTGTACTCGGGCAAAAGAGGGCAAAAAAAAAAAACTTCAACAAAACTGAACAGCAAACATATCCAAAACTATATACATCAAACGTGTCGTGGCCGCTACAACGCAATCAGATCCAGGTCTTCAAGCAGAAACAGACTGCACATGGCTGAATTCATCTGTATTCTATCAGTGTTAAGTGAGAAAAGAAAGAGTAGAAACTTTCTGTGAAACATGTCTGAGTGAAGGTTTCCAATTTTCAGAACTACCTCAACTCTGTAACTGATAAAAAACCAGTTACACAATGAGTAACTGAACGGGAATGCCTGGGGTATGATAAACTGACCATGTTTGGTGGACACCCTGGTATTTTAGTCTGGCTCTCAAATAACACTAGCAATACTGTCAGCTACAAAAGATGTTACTCTTTATTCGAGACTTGCTTGCTGGCACCTCATTGTATACTCTGGGCCTATGAGAAGGCTCAGTGGGCAAAGGCACTTACCACCAAGCTTGACCACCTGAGACCAATCCCCAAGGCACATGGTAAAGAGAATCAACTTCTGTAATTGCCGTCCGATTTCCACATGTGCCTCCCAACACATTCCCCAATCACACACATATTCAATAATAAAGGCGCGCAAAGGGTTATATTATGTTGTGGTACATGAACACAAAACCTTTAACTCTCTAGGAACTATCATAGGTGTAATTTCCAAAGTCAGAAACAGATCTAACTATCAAATGCATAACAGTGCTGTAAGATATGCACAGAAAATACTATTGTCTCGTAGCACAATAGTGCAGTTCAGGGGCTGGAGAAATGGCTCAGCAGTTAAAAGCACATGACGCTCTTGCAGAGAACCCAGATTCAGTTCCCAGCACCCACAGCCCTCTGTAATTCCAGTTCCGGGGAATCTGACATCTTGGTCTGGCCTCCTCTGCACCAGGAGCGCACATGCTACTTTACACAGAAAAACAAGTCTTTCAAACAACAGACACAAAAACAGTACAGAAGTGAAAAACTAATGAGAGGAAACATTTTATAGAACATAAAGCACTGGTTTTATTTAAAAAAATAATATAAACAAGCAGGTATGTATGGGAATACAGGGGGACAAAGAAAAGAACACTGAACAATTTGTCAGAAACTGCCTTAAAGTCTCCCTCCCTCCCCAACCTCATGGGGAAGAAGACGGAATAGAGGGGTCACTGCAAACTCAGCGTGCTTGGCACATGTGAAAAAAGCTGCTTTCTGTCCATCCCCCACTCCTATGATCACGGCCCACCAGTCAGTTGGTTGGCATCAGCAACTCTATAGGAAGTGTTCGTTGCCAACCTGCTAGACCTAGTACCATGCTTAGCTGTGCTGCCCTGCGGGAAAAGGCACAGGGAGCTCAAAGCAAACTAAAAAGTCTGTAGCTCTACCCATACCACATTCAAATCACTCAACTGTGCTGTCTCTTACTTCTCAGGTTTATGTTTTTCTTCGTTATTCTCCACTGTCCTCATGGATGTGTGATAGACATCCTCAAGGTGACACATCTAAAAACGAAGTACCTATGTGAACCCTGACCTCCTAAATGTCTTTAGATGCTCACCTTTGGGCAATTCAAGGTCCTGTGTCATGGGGGTGCGGACAGCTCTAGGTCCGTCTTTAGATCTAGAAAGAGACCCAACTCCACACAGTTTTGGGTGCTAGCCTCTAAATGTGCTCCATGGCACATGCGGACAGACACAAAAATAAATAAGCAATTTTGAATTAATAAAACAAGACTTTTTGCACTTTTTTCTTGAGTCTGATCTCTTCCATTTAACATCAGCCAATTTTCCTGATTCTACTTGCAAAAGCAAATATAAGTCTACCCAGGATCTTATCCCTTTGTATAAATAATTCTGCCTTCTGGCCAACAGTACTTTGAACACCACCATTTCCATCTCACTATTCCCGTTTGCCTTTTAATGCTCAAAGCCAGCTGCAGAGCTGAGTGGCAACACCTCTACTTCTCCAACTGACAGCGGCTCAACCACAGCAATCCCATCTCCCTCGTTACTCCGCCTGCTCCTCCTCCACCTCCCCCATCACCGTCTCACACACACAGCTCTCCCCTGACCACTACCATCTAGGTCCTAAGCTTTGCAGTTTCTGCTTCCTTCAAGTACATCAAATCTCTCCCTCTTTCCCGTTTTCAAAAGTTTAAGTTTGCCTTGTATCTAACTTGGATTATACACTAGTTTTTATCTGATTCTCTAAACATCTCTTTTCTATCCACTCCTCCCCTAAAACCCCAATACTTTATTACCAATCTTTAAAATAGAAAATGCCATTCACCACATCAAAATTCTTCTACTGGGATTCAGATCAAACTCAGGCACCTCGGGGAAGGACACAAGTCACCCTGTGCTCTCTCTCCAGCCTTACCCCCGGTACTAAAACCAATATCACCTTCACCTCTTGGCTAAACATATTTTTCTAACATTATTGAGATTCTTACAGATAAAACCTGGTACCACAGACAGCAATCTTCTCTCGCCCCTTAGCACAGACACCACTTCCTCAAAAGCTTTCTAAACAGTCTGACTTTTATCCCAGCACACTGTGCTATTCCAACAGTATAAATGCCTTCATTTTTTAAACAAAATTATACCATAACCACAGACTTCTCGTCTCTGTTGTAATAATAAACTTAATAGTTGTTATAGTTTATTATTATATTATTATTATAGTTATTAGTTCTTATAGGGAAGGAAGGAACAAGAATTTAAGAATTTTCTCAAGATATCAGTATGTCTTCTTAATTAAAATACCAAATAATTTCAAAAGTTAAATTACCTCTACAGCCATGATGATAATAGCAGCTTTCTTTTTGATTGTTGAATTAGCAGGAAGATTTATTAAAGAATGTACACCCATCCCAAGACTACTAATTGGTGGAAGATCAAGCCAGTCAGGATCCCTTATTCCTCCCATGCAATCTTTGGCCATGGGGTAGATAGTACCATTTCCATCTCGAAGAATAATAGGAGATTCCTACAATGGATGAAAAATAATAAATACTGCTTGATCACATCAAAACTGATTATACAAACCTACTGTGACCATGCATGCCCAAATCCTAAGCACTTAGAAGGACAAAAAAAAAACGGGATGAGCAAGAGTTCAATTCAAGTTCAACCTAAACTAGAGACTCTTATCAACAAAAAAGAGTGGGGGACAAAGATTGACCTTATGATAAGCGTATTTATTTTACTAAATGTTAGCAATAATAATCAAGTTTAAAACTCTCATAAGAAAATATGCTGAATATTCTAAAATCTTTAATTCCCTAACAGGCAAACCCTACGTGACACAAAGATGCCAGTCTTTTATCTATTCTTAAAGAGGAAAGTGAGGCTCTTACCTGTCCAGCAGTGAAAATAGCTACATTCCTCTCATTCTGACCAAGAAAAGCAATGCTGCTTGTTGGAAAATTATTTTCTTGCTCAGCTTTTCCTGTAGCAAGATCAAAGACACAGTACCGCACCCACTTTCCTGTCTTCAGAACAGCATGGACACCTTTCAAAAGCACAAAAACAAAGAGAAGTAGGAAACTCTCACACGTTACCAATCACTCAACAGCTGTGCGTAAATTCAGCTACGTTTCACTCGATTGTGCGACAAGCCAGGGGCGAAAACTATCAAGTCACCAACAACCTTCTCCTATTCCCTTGGACGACATGCATGAACTGGAAAGACGAAAGCCCTCACCTTTGGAATCCACATTCACCGCCAGTATCTCAGTCTTCTCTGGTATACAAAGCTTTTTAGGGGCCCTCTGAAAACAATCTGGAACTTTTGGTGTCCCACCAGTTTTGACAACCTGCCAACAACAATGGGAATTTTGCTCTCACTCTAACAAACTCAATGGTCCATCCCAGAATTCACTGAGAATCCCTGTACAGACCTGCAGCTCGTCGATTCTGAGCAGCCTGCAGTCCTGCAGGAGTGAAGAAGGGTCGGCATCTGGGCCAGAGCTGTTTGGACAGTTTGTGTTAGTGGATGTTCCCGGAAACTTCACAGCAACATAGGCACCATCCACCTTTAGCACCTGGAAACGAGAGGCAAATACAATGAGTAATTTTAAAAAGTTTATGTAAAATTCACATGTAGATACTGCTTGCCGAACTGATTTAATACTAAAGACACTTAAGTTCTTGTAAGTATGTATCCACAATGAGCACCACACTGTTACATTAACCTGAACAAAACCATTAAAACTTTCCTGTCAGATCCACATTCAAGGCTAAAAGAACCCAACTCAGAGCCAATGATTATAAAGTGTGTTAGCCACGTACCACGATCATGAGAGTTGGCCATTTACTGACCACGATCAACAGTGTTGGCTACTTACTGACCAGACCTCTCAGCTTTCTTCTTTATTACTCTAAGCAGCAATAGCTATATCCCAAGCTAATCTTCACTATAAAGCTGAGTGGGGTCTTAAATAATTTCTGGATCTTTCTGCTGCTACCTCCCAAGTGATGAGGTAATAGATAGACCCCACCGTACCCCATCTGGCACTTTCTGCATCTGTAGGTCAGCAGCCTAGAAGGTTGCAAAGCTATTTAAATGATATTAGTGTGACTGAGGACATGACATACTATTGTTGCTGTTATTTTTTTTTATTAAGTAAGTTTAAATTACCAGATCCGTACTTGTGTGACCACACTGCTTTCAAACTGGAGAGAGGATCAACAATGCAGACAGACAAGCCAGGACTTAGAAGCAGGACATCTGAATCTCACCTCTTCTACTAAGTTATGAGTTTAAGCCAGTGTGAACTCAAATCAAACTACGTTAATGAAAAGCCTTCATAAGAAAGGCCTGTATAAATCGTAGATCTTGGTTCACCATTCATTTCCATTGTGTACAAACGAAAAATCATAATTTCAAATGTCATATTTTAGAAAGCTAAAAAGCAATTTAAAAAGCACTCACTTTGCGGATATTCTCTACTGTAGGAATTCTAAACTATGGCCTGAGGGACAAAAGGGTCAGTTAATAACATCCAAGCAAACTGCTATTTACTTGGCTTCTTGGAAGGAAAATCTTCAGGAGGTAGGGAGGAGAAAGCACAAGGTGGTTCATACAGAGCAGTGCTTAAGGCTACAAATGATCTCCTTTTGCAGCTTCAGAGTTCCAGTAGTGACCGCATCTAAAGTAATGTACTGCGGTAGCAGAGATGGTTCAGCAGCCAGAGCACATGCTCGCAATCCTAAGGACCAGTGTATATAGAACACAATAAGCATCCTGCAAGGGCCTGTAACTCTAGTTCCAAAGGAATCAGCACACACACACATCTGTACACACTCATGTGAGTGTGCAAGCACACCTCACAAATAATCTTACTTTAAAAAAAGTAATATATCTCTCCAACTTTTCTGTACATGTAAAATTATCACAAATTAACCTGAAAAGAAAACATCATCTCAAATGCTCAATGCACATGTGATGGATTCTTGATTGTCAAAACTTGACAACATGAGAAATTAACTAAAATTCAGGGGGGGCTGGTTATACCTGTGATTTTTTTTTCTTAAATAATTTTAAGTGGGAAGACCCACTTTTAATCTGGATCTTTGAGGTGGGAAGCTACACCTTTAATCCATATCTTCTGAGGTAGGAAGATTCCCCTCTAATCTGGGCCACAGCTTCTGCTGGCAGATATATAAACGACATGGGAGAACAAAGCTCTTCACTTCCTCGCTCTCACTGGCATTAAAGTCCACTTCTTCAAAGGATTCCAGTGTATACTGAAGAGATGCTGAAACATCCAGTCTGTGGACTGCACAGCTACTAAATTCTGGAACCTTCCACTGGTAGACAACCATTGCTGGACTAGCTAGACCACAACCTGTAAGTCATTCTAATGAGAGAGAGAGAGAGAGAGAGAGAGAGAGAGAGAGAGAGAGAGAGAGA
>LOEQ01000770.1:232850-250900 GCA_001685075.1 Bramus lutescens | reverse complement strand
ATCTCTGTGAGTTTGAGGCCAGTCTGGTCTACAGAGTGAGTTCCAGGACAGTCACCAAAGCTACACAAAGAAACCTTGTATCTGAAAACCAAACAATCATGTTAAATATAAATGATGAAAAATTCATGCAATAAAATTTTAAAATAACACATATCCCATAATTTAAACTGTATAACAGCAAAGTGTGTGTGTGTGCACAGAAGAAAGGGTTACAACTACCTGCAAACAGTCACAGTTAACCATGCATAGGAGTCCGTATAATTTATTTCACTTTGTGCGCTCATGAAATTTAATAACATAGTTGCTAGCTACACAGTTTGCATAAATTCATTCTTAGTTTTTCATGCAACTGCTTTAAAGGAAATTGGTGTCTCTACAGAGCACTGCCTTTTCAATGACCCCAAGGTGGTATTCTCTTCAAAACTGCTTTCTATATAATGAGAACCCTCTGTCAAAGACACTTACCACCAATATAAATTATTCTCCAGTTGGGCGCAGGTATAAAGGGCACAGCAATGTAAAGAAACTATCCGTTCTCCTTGAAGTTCAGAGAAAGTCTGTGCTGTGTGCTCTAACTTAGAAGCCACAGAACTTAGTGTTTCATCTACCCATGTAGCAACCTACGGAGATAATAGTAGAGGCTTAAGTAAAAGAAGTCTCTTTGGAAACCAGTGTGGTCAGCACTGGAAAAGGGCATAATGCAGTCTATCAACTCTAAGTCTGCAATGCTCAGAGTGCAAGAAAACAAATGCAAGCACTCCAGAAAAGGTTCCTGGAGAGACGGCTCAGGAGTAAGAGCAATTGCTGCTCTTGCAGAGACCCAGGTTTGGTTCCTACCATCCACACTAAGGCTCACTCACAATCAACTCTAACTCCCGTCCAGCACCCTCCTCTGGCAACCAGGCATGCACACGGTGCTCTGACACACGTGCAAGGAAACAAAACACTCATCATGCACATCAAAACACACTTCATGCCTGACCTCATGTGAAGTGCAATGCCAGTCTCCAGCCACACCACCGTGTCAGCCTGAACCTCCTCTAAAGTGGAGCATCAATCTGCACAGTTCATCCATCTCTTATAGCTCCTTAATCCCTTCCTCCTGTCTCTTAGCACTTTCCTTCCTAGCTTTTCCTGGGTACTCTCTCTCTTCTTCCATTAACAGGAAAAAGTGACTTTATACACAAAGCTGGCAGGATAAGCCTAAAAGTTCAACCGCCAGAACCCACAAACGAGTGAGAACACGGTTTCTCCAATGGGCCATGTGCCCACACACACAAGAAGACTAAGAAATTATAAATAGTTTAGAGCGCAATGCTTCCCACCTTGTTGTTCTCGGTTGCTACAGTCGCTCGTATGCTGTTTGCAGACAGGAGAACAATCTTCTCATTGGTCAATCCCAAAAATGCTGCTCGTGGATGATGCAATGAAGGATTCTTTAAAAGCATAAGAAAAATGATTATTAAATGATTACTATTTCTTATGTTGATATGCAGTCACTCATTCCAAGATTCAACATAATAAACTACCTGGGCATTTCTGTAAGGCTCAGGTTCACTCCATCTCCACTGATAAAGTTCTCCTTTACTGCTGACAGCCAGAAGCTCAGAATACAGAGCCCCAATGCAGGTAAATTTTGTTCCATCCTATAAAGCAGAAATAAAATACAAATGGGTCAAATCACTTGGTTCAGACTTGGCTTTTAACCACTGCAGATCTAGACTGCTTACATAGGCAGATAAGTCACAATCTCAAGACCCTCCCAAGTCCCTGGCTCCTAGGAACTCATTCTCCTTCAGCCATGCTAGCCTCCTTCCTGTCTTCAGGACGATATTCACCAGGACTGTTCTCAATATTGTCTCTGCCTCCACCTTCAAATAACCCATTCCCTGTCCTCATCAAGTCTACACAAGGAAGACTCACCAGCTCTGATGCTCTAGCTGCTCTCACCCTGCCTTCCTCTCAGCTCACACATCGCACAGCCCAGAACACTATCAGATGACCTTTGCCACCATGACCTCAGAACAGTCCATAGAAAACACTCGGTGAGTGTGCTAGATGTGGGGGGGAGGGGGTAAGACCCTTCCTTGCAGACACTTCTAAACAGCTGACACCATGTTCCTATGTGCTTTCTTAAGGTAATAAAAGTTCATTAACTTTTATGGGGGAAAGACATGTATGTATTCAACTAGGATACAAGTATATATAAAAACAAGTAATGAATGTAAATAACGTAAGTATTTTAATATAAGAACAACGACCGAACCATAAAGTTACCCAGAAACCTCAAAGCAGAACTTGCAGTAAAGAACCTCCCTTTGTCAAGGGCTATAAACAGAATACACAAGAGCACTGATCTCCCTCCATCTTTCTGTATCTGTAACCACTTCAAGTCACCTTAAAGATGGCATCAAAAGATAACACCCAACAGAATTTACAATCTTCGAGTCACCCAATCCTCTGTTCCCTAAGCCACGGGCATTGGAAGGCCACTCTGCCTTCCTGGTAGGAACTGCAGCACATCTTACCTTCTCTATCTCATTCTCTCCTCTCAGTCCTTTAGCTGAAAATTAATTTAACAGTTGGGTGGTAGTGGCGCATGCCTTTAATCCCAGTAATTAGGAGGCAGGGGCAGGTGGATCTCTGTTCACTGCCAGCCTGGTCTACAGAGTGAGTGAGTCCAGGACAGCTAGAGCTACACAGAAAAACCCACTCAAAAAACAAACTTAAATATAATGGAATGGCATCAGCAAAGGGGAGCCCAAAATCTAGGTCCACTTACTAAAGTGACTTGATTTCAATTACATTATTTCTCTAAAACCATTTTTCACATTTGAAATAAATATTGTAATAAATGTCTGGAGGGGGTGTGAACTAATACAGTGGACACGGGGCCCACTATAAAACAAATGCTTGCTCAGATTCAGCCATGACTATGCTGCTCCCCACTTCACCTTCTGTGGACCCAGACACAGGCTTCCTGTATCTCCACCTCTGTGTTACAGAATGAAAGCTTTTACCACCTCCCGTGTGCAGAGAAAGACCTCCTACCTTCTTTGAAGGCCACACACACAGACAGGTACACAGAACACAGCCCTTCGTATGCCCCTTTCCCACAACATCCGTTAAAACTAGCCTGTCTTTTAGTCCGCCTTGTGGCAAACTGAATTCTCACTTAGCTGCTTTCTGAAACAAATAATAGTACTTCCAAGCGCCAAATGGATAACCTATCTATTTTATCCATCTACTCCCTACAAATTCCACAAGCCAGCCATGTATGCTGCCACACCCCTCTAAGTCCTAATGCTCAGGGAAAGCCTGGGCTACACAGCTGCTTTGTGTCCTTTCTCCAGCTCCCTCACACACTGTATGTCCCCCCAGGTTGCTTCACTGTCCCCTTACACTCCACCTTCAGCCTCAGTGGCTCTATCAACTAGCACACTAAGCTTTGAAATACAAATCCCTGGTTTACCTGCAGAACTCTCTAAAAGGAAGCAGGGATATAATAAATGAATCTCAGTACAAGCTTACACATAAATCTTGAGAGAGACTCAGAGGAAAGTAAGTTACACCCAAAAGCACAAGTATGAGCTTCTCAAAGAGTCACAGAAACTAAGCCATACCCAAGTGTGGGTATGGCTTCCTTAAGTATAATCTCCCACAAGAAGATACTCCCACCCTCATAGGTGGTCCCTGCCTCCACTAATGAGCCCATCACCCACCGTGTAATCTTGGGATCCAGGAGGCTTCTCCACTCTTTTCTCTCATCATCTAGCAACCAGTCTGAGAGTGGGTCTCCATCCTTGGCCCTACTATCCCTACTTTGGCTAAGGTCTTCACAGTCCCCACAACCCTGCCATGGTCACAACTGCCTAGGCGTCCTCTTTCCTGCTCCTTTACGATATCAGGAGTGTCACTTAAACACAGACAGAAATCTCCCCAACCTCATCACAATAATTTCCTACAGACTCTTTTGGACCATTAGTCACCGAAGATCAAGTCTTCAATTGCTTGGCAAGTTGACTACAGCCATCTACAATACACTCCGCCCAGCGTACCACTTCTGCTTCCTGGGCTCCAGCAGTAATTCTGTGCGCTCGCTGTTCCACAAGCGTGCCATGAGCTCTCAGGCACCATCATGGTCGATGCCCACTCAGTACCTCAAAACTGTTTCAGCATCAGTGACGCCTCTCTCCCATCAGTCCCCACGGAAATCTCTCCACACTCAGTACAGCGCAGACGATAGTGCTGACACATCATACTCCAGCAAGTGCTTCCCAGTGAGCTCCTAGAGTCAGTTCTATAGGCTTCGGGCCAGGACACACACGTGGCACGGTGCAAAAGCACATCAACCAACTGCACAGTGACCACGGAAAACTGATTCCAACACCTTACAGAAATGTTCTCCTGAGGGCAGCACAGCCCAGACAAAACACCCTAACTGCAGAAGGACAGTGACTAGACCCTCTTGGAATTGATGATTAATTATTAAAACAATAAAATGGCTTCCAAGCATGGCAGCCCACTGTTTACCACCTGGGCTGATATCACAGAACCTGGAAATCTGCTATGGCTGATATCAATGAATGGTACAACAACCAGCCTAGGGAAGGGNCACTTGTTCACCACATGCCACTAAAAACTAAGCGCAGCACAATACCGTGCCCAAAAGGGCCAGCAGCAGTCGGCTGCGCCTGCCCTGCTCCACCTCTTTTCTTTCCTGTGCTGTGTCGTCCTGTCTCATCTCACTCACCTCAAACTGCATTTCACACATTTTGTTAGCTTTGTTTTTGTCTTGTTGGCCTTGTACTTGCTGTGAAGCACAAGCCGATCCTGAACACCTAACCCTAACCCCTAACCCTAACCCCTAACCCTAACCCCAACCTGTCATGCCTAAATGGAGCTAACTTTTAGTGGACACTTTTTAGAAATTTCAAATTATCAGTAAGACGTTTCCACTTCTAGAACTCATATGCATCCATGTGAAAACCATTAAAATGAGGTAGCACAGTCAATAAGCAAGCAATGGCAACTTCTAGACAGAGCCAGGTACCACAGGTGAGCCTTTCTCAGCACCATCAAGAGATAACGCACACAACTTTGTGTGCACAGAGTTGATAGAAATACATGTACTTAATTCCCCTAAACTATCTGAAAACATACCCAGGACATAAGTGCTATTTAAGTGCTGATCTGACGATCCCTTCTCAATACTCCCAGACAGCCACCACCACGCCCTTCCTAGGAGCTCAGCAATGAGGAGTGGAAGCATCCTTTAAATGTGTTGTCAGAAGCAAAGAAAAGCTTTTACTTTATCAAGGCTACTTATGGATGGTGGAATATATGAAACACCTTTGCGGTTTGCACAGGATGTTCCAGCATATTACAGTAGATGGCCACCATGATTGAGCAGACTCAAACGTCTCATCTCCTAGAGCTGATGCCTACTTATTTAACTGCTTTCCAGTGGGAGTTAGATCTCTAGACATGCATGCCATCTTCCCATGCCATGGATTTGTGATGACCAACTGTATCTGGCTTTTCTTTTTTGAAGACTCTACATTAAAGTGAAATCATGCAGCGCATACGCTCTAATTGTTTCATGTGCCTTCCTCTAATTCTAACCCTTTCGTGACAAACAGGAGATTCTGCTGACGACCCCAACCCCTTTGGGCACACACTCCTCAGAGTCTGTAGTCCGCTGACCCTATACACAAATGCACGCTGTGGCACCCACAGGAATAAACACAATAAATAAGTAAGAAAATGAGTGCAAAAATGACAGAATGTGAATTAGGTAATTCCCTGAAATTAAAAAAATGAGATATATTAATTTTTTTTAACCTCAAAAGAGACTATTTCCTATTTAAGGGACCCTGCCCAGGCTCTGGCCTCCTTGCTAACTGTACCACTATTGAGTCATGTGAGCACTAAGAGGACAGGGCTGAAGAGATGGCTCAGTGGTTAAGACCTCTGCTTACTCTTCTAGAGGACCCAGGTTCAAGCCCAGCACTAGTACAGCATCTAACAATCTTCCAACACCTCTTCTGATTTCAAGGAACACCAACACAACAGACACAAGCATACATGCAGAAAAATATTTGATATACATAAAACATAAAAAATGAATATAGTTCAAACATAAACTATAAAATTTCTGATGACTATAATATACAAAGTTAAGACTACCTTTTCATATACTGAATGTACAAATACATTATCCTTTAATCCCAGCACCATGAGTTCAAGGCCAGTCTGATCTAAAGAGTGAGATTCAGGACAATCAGAGCTACACAGAGAAACACTGTCTCAGACACAGATAAATAGACTGACAGACAAACAGACAAGTAAATAAATTTTAAAACATGCAAAAGCTATCAAATTCACATTTCAAGTATTAATGTCTAAGTGATTATAATCTGTATCTTACAATAGACTTGAAGCTTCACGAAAGTTCCAGTTTTCAATACAGTCCCAGTACCAAGTAAAGCAAAGGCCTCTAGCAGCAATCGTCAGCACACACACCCCTGACACATACTCTCCACCTGCTCTGGTTCTCAAGTGTTAACTCCAGCACAACATTCCCAACTCTCCTGAGCTGGGGACTCTGAGTTCTTAGCAGTGGGCAGTTGCTGCAGCTACCAAGTGCATCCCATCCTGTTTGCCTCTGTGGCCTGGAAACTTCCTGTAGCCCCCTCCTCGGGAATCACAACCCTTAACCAATCTGGTGAAAACAAAACAAAACAAATGACAGAGCTCTAAGGACCCAGGCAAGAGAAATGAGAACAATAGTATCTGAGCCCCCACAGTTGGAAGAAAGGGGGGGTCAGAGAAAGAGAGGGAGAAGGGGAGGGCAAGAGGAAAGCAAGAGGGGGAAGACAGCAGGGGAGGGGGATGGAGAATAGGAGAAAGGGAAGAAAAGGAGGGAGATGGAGGGGGGAGCTACTGATGGCTTAAACACTAGCACAGGAGACGGAAGGTGGCTAAGAAAATACAAGTCAGGGAAAGCATGCTAGCTGCCAACAACAGCAGCCCAAAGACAGGCAAAGTACATGGCCCCTCTTACATTCAAGTTTCCCCTGTGAACTAAGTAGCAAAAAGTACGTTTACTGCATTAAGATTGACACTAACTATGGGAAAACATAAATCTAGAAGGTTTAATATTTCCCCAAATCTGAGTTCAAAGAAATAAAAGATAAAACTCAGGTCAGACTCTCCATCTGCTGGTGACTAACCTCCAAGATGCCCCCACACCCTTTCCCCTGCGTAAGACAGGGTCCATGTGGTCCAGCCTTGCCTTCAATTCCTGCTTCTCCTGCCTCACCTTCCCAAACACTAGGGTCAGAGGTATGAACCAGACACTCAGTTTATTTACGCTTAGGACTTCATCCCACTCACTATCTGGGGAATTAGGGGGAAGGAGAACATGGTTTTTTAATGAGTGAAGAACATGGATGTTAAGAACATCTATAAAGGCCTTTGAAAATGGACTGACCACTGAACACAGTGGAACACACACCACAGCAGACTCCACTGTGGCAGAAGTGACTGCAAAGAGCCACAAGCCCTAGGTACACTCAAGGGCTTATTTAGTGTTCTGTTTTTCTAGGCCCATTCTCATTTGGCCTATTTGGGTTACAATCAAAAAGGGTATGTCAAAACATACTGTCATGAAATGGAGAACCCTCATCCTGTTTTGACATGCACACTGCATAGGTGACCAGAGACTGTCCTGTAGAAACTAGGGTCCATCTGGCATTTCAAATTCAGCAAAGTACATCTCTACCAAAGAACATAACAATTATTTTAATTATCCTCAGGAAAAATGTCCCGGACGATAAGTGCTCATGTGTGGCTGGGACTATCTCCCCAACTTCTCTGATTCACTGCAGCAAGCAGCAGCAGCACTGGACGAGCAGTCCATGGCTTGGACAAAGCTCCAGAAGATGCTTCTAAAACAAAAGGCAGATGAGCACTTTAAAAGTGCTGCCTCTTTCAACAGCCCTGCAAACATCACAACGAAACGGAAACTCTCTATGGAGGGGCGGTTCCTAGGAATCTACTTGAAAGTACAAACTTTTCCCAAATACCTTATCAGGCCACCACTGTAAATCTTCCCCCAGGGACACCGGACTTTGGACAGGTGTGTTCTTCTTATCCGGGTTTGGCTCCCCTTCCTTGCTGGTAGAGCCCCTTTCACTATCGAATGAGGCTCCGTCAAGCCACCTTCGCTCCCGCAACCGTAGAACAGATTCTCGTTCCCGCAAAAGCTCGGAGTCTCTCTCTAAGGGAAGAAGGAGAACTGGTATGCAATCGGGTCACACCAGTGGGATAAAAGTAAGCCACTCTCTAGTACACACCCTGCAGGACACAGCTAACAGCACTTCATCTACTCAAAATGCATATGATCAATATCTAATTAGGCTGACATGCAACATTCAAACATTGACCCTTCAAGTGACTAGATAAAAATTATACACTAGTGTTTTTTGAAACTATGCAGAGGCAGTGATATTTTTGGAGCAGAATTATTCCAAGTTTGGTTTGGTGGCTTTTTTAAATGGATTTAAACATTCTAGAATTATTTTATTACTTCATTATCCATATGAAATTCACATTACATCATTAGATAAACAGTATAAGAGTCTTTGGTTTATAAAATAGAGTTTCAAAACATGAAATACATGTAGGCCAACTGGGCTGGCTAATTATTATATCAACGCAACACAGGCCGAGTTATCTAGAAAAAAAAAACAGTAACAAAAACATGGATTCAGAAAATGCCCCTACCAGACTAGTCCATGGGATTTTCCTGAAAAGTGGCTGGTGTGGAAAGGCCCAGTCCATGGTGGGGCTGTAAGAAGGCAGGTTCTGGGTGTTCTAAGAAAGTAGACTGAGCAAGCCATGGAAAACAAACCAGCCGCAACATCCTCCATGGCCTTTCCCGCAACGCAAGAGTGCTGGGCCTCAGAGACTGTGATGTAGTAGTTCGCACTGAAATAACCTTTCTCCTCCCTGAAGGGCTTTTGGTCATGGTGTTTTATCTCAGCAACAGAAACCCTAGCTAAGGTACAAACCAAGAGTATCAAATGTAACAAATGTTACAAATCCTCCAAATCCTCAAGGTTTGTTTTCTCAATGAAGAAACAGAAAAGCTTAATAGGCTGAACTATAACTGTACTTCAATAAAGAAAAAACTCAAGTCCTTGTTAAAGATAAATTTATAAGATGGATTTTATCATTATGGATAAATCATTTTAAATGTTTTGAGAAATAGACAGGCATTTTTGTTTTGTTTTTTTGTTTGGGTGTTTTTTAAGGGGAGAAACCTTTCTAGATAAATCTTTCTGTACTATCCCTTAAAACTGGCCTCAAATTAACTTAAAGCTACAGCTACATTTTTGGATGTTTGTAGGCTACGTTTTAAAATCATCCAAAGAGCCAGGTGTGGTGTCAAACACTTGTTATTTCCATTTCAAGCACTTGGGAGAGGCAGGGGAAGGTGGATCATTGATTTCAATGACAGCCAGGGCTATACAAAGAAACCCTGTCCTGAAAAATTAATGATAATACAGTAAAAAGAAACCTTTTCTGGATTTTAATAATAAAGATTAGAGACAATACATAGCTGAACCACATCAACTGCTGCATTTGAGGCTAGGCATGTCACGCAAGGCAAACCACTTGCCCAGCATGTGACAGGCTTTGGCTTCAATTTCCCAACATCACTAAAACAACAAAAACTGCCACACTGCCCAAGTCAACAGTGGTTAGTACAACGACTTCATGATTCAAACAAAAATACACAGAATGAACTTAACAAACAGATGTTTAGAAGTTGCTAATGTCAGAAAATATGTGTTTCGGAATTCAACACACGGCCCTGTTAAAGCGGTAAAGTCTGCATTGCGACATGGGTTCATGTGAGAGGTGACAGCCACAGCCAAAACAGTCAGAAACCAGTATCTGCAGAGCAAGGCCATCCTTAACAGAACATGGCATCTTTTCTACTTTACTAATTACTGTAATTTTGGCTTATTTTGTCTATTATTTAAATCAAGCAGTTTTGAACTCTGGAAAGCAAAAAAAAAATTTAACTGAGTAATAATATAAGCTAAAGTAGCTCAAAATGTGCACTATATACCTTTTAGAGATTTTAAACTTGTAGAAACAGCACAATAATAAGGCAAATATGTCTGTCCGTTTAGTGCCAGTCAGTCCTGCTCAGGTTTTCATTTTCACCCGCACATCTGCTCAGCATTTAAAATGAACACTACTGTGTTGTTTTTAATCAACAAACTAAGATTTTCTTTTTCTGAATGCTGCATGTCACTGTAAACTAGAATTCTGCTTTCAATTAGATCAAAATCTATCTTACTAGGTAAAAATATACTTAGGCAAGTCACAGCCTTTGGTTTATTTTATACAATAAGATCCTTTCTAAAATTCTATCATGGCACTCCAAAATACAAAACCTAGTTTTAAAGCCAAGGCTCTCAAGCCAACTGAATGCAGTGACTTTACCCTACTATAATATCTGAGCTCAGATACAGGCAAATATACCACTATCTTTCCACATAGCCAGCCCACAAATTAAGAAATGAATGCAAAATTACCTCGAGATGAGCCTAGCCTGGAGAGTGATGAACGACGAAAAGAAGGGTAACCAAAATAGCTAATGTCCTCAGAAAACATGGCATCGGCATCAATAATGACACTTGGGTGGGCGGAGTGAATGTCAGCATCAAGAAGAGACATAAGATCTTCTACCAATAAAAACAAATAAATATAAGTTAAGACGCTATAGATAATGCATCTGTAGACCACTAAAGATCTCTAAAAATTAAAATACATTAAAATTAGAGACTGTTTTCACTGCAGGATCTAAAAAATAAAATTAACATTATGAACACAGATCTTAGGAACTAGCAAACATGCATAATTGCTGCAGGCTCTATTTAGTAAATTAAAGGCCACTTTTAAGATACTTAATGATGCAATAAAAACAAAATACAGACAAAATATAAATGCAGTTCAGTAAGTACCAATGTTCAGTAATGACATTAAAAAAAACAACAGCCCATATGTCAGGCAAGGATAAATCCATGCAATGTAAACATGTCTTAGTTAGGATCAAGCACAAATCCAATGGAGGGTTATAAAGGAACTTTATAATCAACGTGCACAGCCAGAGCTATCCACCACCTTCCAAAAGACAGACATAGCCAGCAGTTAGCCCTTAAAATTCTAGTGGTCGGCCAGAGCGGCAGCGGGCAGGAGAGTGAGAGGAGGCACCGACCTCCGGGAAGGTAGGATTCACTGGCCGTGTCGTCCCCATCGTCTCCGTCTTCGTCGTCTCGGCTGAGTAAATTATTTACAGCAAGGTTTACATCAAGGTTTGTCCGCTGAAGTTCTCGAATAATGACACTTCTGGATTTGCCTTGTAAGACAACCTGGGCCTAAAATAAACAAGGGACAGTGCTGTGCTTTCTATTAACACTAACTAAAGTCAGCTTTCTAAATCAATAAAGAAAAAGCCCCATTTTTCAACTCTTCAGGGCTAGGCCCTCACCTCCCCCTCTTGCCTTTGTAGGAAAGGTTCTGCCAGCATACCTGTGAAATCAGCTCCTCGGGGATGACGGATGCTGGGATAACTGGCTGGGGCTGGCTGCCTAGGAGCCCAGACCCCCGATCCCGTCCTGTGCGGATGACTCGCGTCTGTCTCCGGGAATCGCGAGCTCCAGCAGATGACCTTCCAGAGGAGCCTCCTCCACTCCCGCCCACTCCAGAACTCCAGCGGCTCCTGCACATGGGATGATTTGTAAACTTACAATCTTCAAACAACTCACTCTAAGATATAAAGCTGAGTCACATTGTTCTACATTAGCTATTTAGTTAAAATTTGGGAACAAACTATAAAATAACCGATTTTATAACACATAAATATAAATTTACTTTTAAACAACAAATACAACATCCTTTCCACCTTTGTTCAAGACCTGCATAGAGAGGCAGGCATGGTAGTGTTTCCCTGTAACTCAGGAGATAGAGAAATCCAGCGTGGGCTACCTACTGTGTGACCTTACTCAAAACAAAGGAGTAGGGGCGTGTCTGGAGAGATAGTTAAGCCCATGAATAAACAGGAAAATCCCCAGATTTTCTTAGCCAGCCAGCCTAGCTAGTAGGTGAGTCCTAGTTCAGTGCCTTGCTGCAGGAACTACAGGAGAGTGACCATTACTACACACACACACACACAGGATGCACACACACCTACATCCATACCATAAACATCCACACATATGTGCAAAAAATGGGAGAAACATACCAAGACTCGAAAAAATATATTAGGCAGAATAACTTTATGTTCCAGTCACCTGTGTGAGTGTCTAATGTCTGAACCTAATTAATTCCTAATTTTATCTAAAAATGTCCAGTTTGGTTAATAATCTATATGACCAATGAACACAAAAGTAAGGAATTGCTATTTCTACCAAGTAATATCTGCCACTTTCCCTTAGGCAGGCACTGCTAGGATAGACTGAGCTCACACATGTTCATCTCACACGTGTCACAGACTAAAACCGTCAAGAGGTATAAAAGTGAACGCCAAGACAGAGGAACAGGGGAGAAAGTCCGCCTACAAAGGGATCTGTGTGTTTGCCTCTGGCACCAGGAGCTTCAGTTCACTGTAACGGTGTCAGCTGACAAGGGAAGCTCCGCTCAGGGAACCCACGCACTGAGGTGAGTCACCCACAACTCTAACTGTGGCTACAGGGGATCTTGGGATTGCCCACTCCATCTAAGCTACCAGAATTCAAACTGAGTATCTGCCCCATACCCTCATTTCTCCTAAACGTGCTTTAGACAAAGATTAATGTTATGCTAAGCACATAGCACTGGGTAACAAGACAGTAAGTACTGAATGTATAATTCCTTTTATCGATAATAAAGTTACAATTTTCTTAAATATTAAACTAAAACAATGAAAAAGCGTGACTCTGCTCTGTAAAATTACTTATCGAATCAATGCTACAATTCTAACCTCGTCATACAGTACTCAGTGTACACAAAAGGACTGAAAATCACATAGTGTGCCCATAGCTTCACACCTATGAGCAAAGTGTGGTCCAGACAATTTGTAAACTATATTTTAAAGTACATATTTTTGTTTGTTTAAAGAAAGAGCCTGAGAAACTTCCCACTTAAGGGAAATGGAAAGAAAAATAAATATCACAGAATCCTACATGACATAATGGAAGTAAAATACAAATTAGATAAAACCGAGTATTAAAGAAATAACTCAGCAGTAAGAGTGCTTCCTGTGCAAGCTTGCAGCGCTGAGCTCAGAACCCAGCCTACATAAAAAGCTGGGTATGATCCTATGTACAACGGTCACCAGAGGGATACATGGAAAGAGGCAGAACCACCACTGGGACTCCCTGGCTGCCAGCCTGGATGAACAATATGGGCTCCATGTTCTGGAAAGAGACCCTGCCTCAAAGGAGTAAGGCAGAGAAAGGAGACAGCTAACGGTCTCCTGTCTGGGCATATGCACAGGCGCAAGCACCAGCATACACGTGCTCACGCACCATATGTGATCCTCCACACCCTCCAACATCCGGTTTGTCGGAGTCCTGCTACATACATACCACCTTTCCTACCTAGCCAGCTTCAACCTACAATTTCCAAGTATCTGCTTCACTTTTCAATCCAAAACCCGTAGTAAATGATTAGTTCAGACGAAATCCGCAAGGACTGTAGCGCCCAAGCCAGTGAAAGGCAGCTTATAGCCCACCTATCTATTAAATGACAATAGCAAAGACTTTTGACAGCCACAGCTCCTTTTTTAGCCTTACTATTAAGTAAGTTAATAAGTTAATTATAAAACTGTCTTCTCCCAGATAAATGGACTCTTACTTCCAACCTGGTTCAAAGTGAATTAAGAAAAACAATAGGAGATTTTTGAAACATCTCACGGTATACACATTAAGTAATTATTAATGGGAGAAAACAGCAAGGCAGTCTTTAGTCCAAACTGCTGAACACAAAAACCAAAGGAAAAAAGTCTTAAGATGACCAGTGAAAATAAACAACCACCTCTCAGATATCCTGCTGGCAGGAAAAAGAAACACACACTGAAATGGAAACCGTTCACCTCAAAGTGAACGAGCCTGATCTCTGGGGCACAGAGGACCAGGGTCCAGGAGGGCGGGCATTCTCGGTCTACTCCACTATATCCTACTCAACACTTTTGGTTAATGATAACCCTTTGCGAACTCAAGATTTGTCTGTCCTGAATTCTCAAATGCCATACGTTTCAAACTCTAAAGCATGTGTTAACTAATGAATGAATAGGGAGAGAACAAATCAAAGAAAAACACATGAAAATACTTGACTGCAAAGTTTGGTTTACAGAGTAACCTGTCACAATCTCACATTCCCATTGAATACACCAGGTCTCTGCAAACCTGATGAAATCAGGCGTGTGAATGCCACTTTGCTACACTGACCAGCAGCTCAATGTGGTGAGGTGTCAGGGGTCAAGCAGGGAATGGTAGGGAAGAGTGGTCAACTGAGGGTCAGCTCAAACATGAACAATTCTCTCTGCATTTCAAGTCTTAAAACTAGTCACAGTCCTCTTTGGAAGTTTTATTCAAAGTCAAATGTGCTAGTCTATTACTGTACCTGGGGCATGCTTAATCAGTAAATTCATAAAATTCCACCACTCTATGTCATTCTGTCATAGATATTATAACTACCTTAAACAGTGAAGAGCATTTAAATCAGGCAGACAATCTGAGCAACATAGTAACAGGTTATCAATACACAGCAGCAAGCATTGTGAGCAAGTGCATGAACACACACACACCAAATATAATAAGTAATATAAGCCACTGGGCAAAGACATAAAACAAAAATTTAAAGGAGGGAAAGAAACTAATCAGAGGGAGTTCTTCCTTATAGTTAAATATTTTAAAAAAAAGATGGAATTTTAAACTGCTAGCCAATGCTACAGTAACAACTAACACATACAATCATCAAGGTATTAAAATCAATGTGCAGAAGCTTGAGGAGGAATCAGATAGTCACATACTTGAAAACAAAACAAGATAAGCAAACTGTTTCTGTGAGGGTCGCACATAACTAGCTAGGCTTTGGGGGTCAAGCAGAGGGGCTCTGAGGACTACTCAACCCCACTGTAGTAACCAACAAGGAGCCACCAGTGGGAAGCAGAGCTCAGCCATGCCAATAGACTTGCCATGCAGAATCTCAACTCAACGAAGAAATGCTTGTTATTTGACATGTACTACAGATAACAGTTAATTTCCTAAATAAATATATTCTTCCAGATTTAATAAATGAAATCATTTTGCTCTTGTATTATTTTCAGAATTCTTCAGCATGCATTATGTGAATAGGGCTTGCAAGTGGATACAACTTACCCCAGAGTGTTGCCTGCCAGCCTGCCCAGAGTCTCAGAACCTGAGAGAAACCATGGAGAGTCACTTGTCCTGCCAGGCCTAGAAGTCCTCCCTGCCCCCGAGCTGCTATTCAGTTTTGACCTAGGAAAAATCAAGAGATGAACCTTCATAAAACAGCCCAGGCTGCTGGGAAGATACCTCCAGGCTTCCCCGCAGCAGCCTCCTGTTCAGAGTGTCTGCCTGCCTGACAGGTACTCCTACCCAACTCCTGACAGGTAGGTATACTGGCTACTCCTCTACTAAAATGTGTGCCAGATGGCAGCTGCCCGACACTCACATTCCTTCCTTGTAGAAACAGTTGTTAATTTTCAAATGGAAATGAATAATAAATAGTAAATTTTCTTTACATTTTAAAGTCAACCATGTTTTTCTTAGAAACGATCAAATAGGAGCCGTATCTTGGGAAGCATCCATTATTACACTATAATTTTTAAAGACCAAAATTTGAAGGGAAAAAAAAACTTGACAGCTTTCAAAGTGAGTTCCTTCATTTGTACCTAGAGATAAACATGACATATAAAGTCATTTCAGTCAGCCAGGCACACCAGCACGCACGCATGCACCTGTACTACCTGCTACTTGGGGAGCCAGGGCAATAGGCCATCTTGAGCATGAGTTCAAGACCAGCTTCGAATGTGGTGCAAGACCTGGGTCATCTCTTATCTCGGCAGATCATTTTTTCTGTCATGCCTTTTTTTGTTGTTTTAAATCATTTGAGGATAACCAAGATCAGAAATGGGTTTTCTGAAATATTGTATTAAATACAAAATACAAGACAGGGATGCAGCTCTGTAGTAAAGCGCTTATATATGATATGCTATGCTCTACGTTTGATTCTAAACACCATAAACACACACGCATTTGCACACATGCAAAATAAAAAGTCTTACCCATCATTATTATCAGGTTTACCCAATTCCAGTCTGTCTGGTTGTACTGAAAAACCAATTCTACAAATTCTGCCATCCTAAAAGCAAAGAAAACATAAAATTCTAAAAGAAAAGACATTAAAGTTTCAACTTACTCAGTAATCAGATTCTGCCTTCCATGAATGTCAGCTCAGAGAAAAGGAAGCCCCTCCCTCCAGAGGAAGCCCACATCTGGGCTGAGGACAACAGCACTAAAAGCCCCGGGAACAGTACAGCCTGATGGGCTGTAGGGGCAGCACTGCCCAGTTCTCCTCCATACCTGTTTCCTTGACTAAGGGAAGAACAAAGGCCCAAGTGAATTCACTGCTTCACTTTCATTCCTCACCTTATGGGGAATAATTTACCTCAAGAAGAAAGGCAGCGTGATTCGGTCCCACAACACATTGCTCAATAGTAGCCTGCTCCAGGACGTTCAAAGGCGGGTGGCTAGGAAGAAGAAAAAGCCATGCAAGTGACATTTTTCTTAATTGAAAACAAAAAGAACTAATTCCTAAACATCCACCATAGTCACTGCAGTTGGGTAGTAAGACAAACTGTTTACAAATCAGCGTTAATGGAAACTGTAACTTAATGAAAAGATGTGGTGGCACAAGCCTTTAATCCTATGATCTCTGTGCTGTGAATTCAAGGCCATCCTGATCTACATATCAAATTCAAAGACAGACAGACAGACAGGGCTACATCACAAACAAAGATTTTTAATCTAATCTAATTACTTTTTTTAAATTTATTTTATGTGCATTGGTGTGGGGAGTCAGATCCCCTGGAACTGAAGTTAGACAGTTGTGAGCTGCCATGTGGGTACTGGGAATTGAACCTGTGTCCTCTGGAAGAGCAGCCAATGTTCCTAACCACTGCGCCATCTTTCCAGTCCTCTAATCTAAATCTTAATCTAATAAAACCGTATTAACCACATTATACTACGGTATAAAAAAAGGACCCTTTTCCTAATAAAAGGCTACAGCTCCATGGTAGGGCAATTGCTTAGCACATCCAACCATGAAAAATTGCTAAACTTAAAACATTTTAAAATTCTTACCTGTTCAAATTGTACTTGTTCAGCTTCTCTGAAACTTCCCGCAACCTTGAAAAACAAAACACCGAGTGTTAATAAAGTCTGGTACTGGCCCTGCATAAACAAGATGGCTCTGACGAACCCGCACCAGTCTCGGGACACACAGAGCTCACAAGCGGGTGCTGAAATCCTTCCCCTTCCTAACCATCCACAGCTCCAGTATGATCATGCCAACCCCGTCCCTAACCATCCACTGCTCCACTATGACCATGCCAACCCCGTCCCTAACCATCCACAGCTCCAATGACTGTACCAACCCTGTCCCTAACCATCCACAGCTCCAGTATGACCATGTCAACCCTGTCCCTAACCATCCACAGCTCCACTATGACCATACCAACCCCGTCCCTAACCATCCACAGCTCCACTATGACCATGCCAACCCCGTCCCTAACCATCCACAGCTCCAATGACAGTACCAACCCTGTCCCTAATCATCCACAGCTCCAGTATGACCATGTCAACCCTGTCCCTAATCATCCACAGCTCCAGTATGACCATGTCAACCCCGTCCCTAACCATCCACAGCTCCAGTATGACCATGTCAACCCTGTCCCTAACCAT
>LOEQ01000770.1:188370-199699 GCA_001685075.1 Bramus lutescens | reverse complement strand
CTGTGTACAGAAGCCAGCGTGTGCACTCCCTGTGTCGGTGTACAGAAGCCAGTGTGTGCACTCCCTGTGTCTGTGTACAGAAGCCAGCGTGTGCGCTCCCTGTGTCGAACTTGAGGCCAATTTGCACTACATAGTGAGCCCAAGACAGACCAGATGGCAAAGTAAGATCTTGTCTCAAGAAATAGGAGGTTAAAAAAAAAAAAAGCCTGGTGTGGTGGTACAGGCCCTTAATCCCAGCACTTTGGAGGCAGAGGCAGGTGGTTCTTGGTGAGTTCAAGGTCAGCCAGAGCTATATAGAGAGACCCTGACTCAAAAATTAAAGGGAAGGGGGAGTAAAATAAGGCTGTGAAAAAAAAAAACATAAATAAATAAATAAACAGCCGAGCCTCCTTTCATGAAAATATGAATCCCAGCACAAAAGAAAGGGAGGAAAATCTTGAACTCAAAGCTACTCTGGTCACAGGCCACCATGTGTTAAAAAAGCCAGGCAGTGAGCCACACGTAGCAGCACACCTATAACCCCAGCACTGAAGAGGAAGGAGAAACTCCTGCAAGTTTGAGGTCTGTCTATTCTATAGGACAAGTTCCAAGCGAGGGACAGAACTGCATAGTAAGACACTGCCACCCCACACCTAACAACCAAGCCAAGAAAGAGGGTGAACTGTGGAGCCATCTGTGTGATGGTAAGCAAAAACCTTCGCCATCGAGTTGGAGGCAAGAGTACCCATTCTTACCACTCGCTTTCGTCTCTCTAGGACAGGAGGAAAAGAAAAGGATTCTTAAAACAGGATTCATCTGAGGCAGAGGGGCAGAAGCTGTTAATTCTAAGCTTCCCGTGGTCTGGAGTGGCCACACAGGCATAGCTTGGCTGGCGGGAGAGCGTCCATCATAAGGACATCCATATTTCCATGGATCAGGCTTAGGTACTAAGCGCTGGCCTTTCTTTAAAAACACACAGGTACACCCTCATCCTATGGCCCCTACGGATTCCGTGTCCGAGGCACATCTGCTAGACCCTGCAAGGCCTGTCCCTCCAGATCAGCCTTACCCAAGCCACCCTAAAGAGCCTGACTAAATGCGAATAGACAACATCAGAAAAAGATGATAACTTGTTCAAAACTGTGTGTCTAACTGAGAGATGGCACGGGCTGTAGTCCCAACAATAGGGAGATTGACAGGGAGGCCATGACTCTGAGGGCATTCTACCCTACACAGTTTTTTTCCCCAAGTTTTTTTAAATTTATTTGTATTTCGTGTGCATTGGTGGTTTTTTTTGCCTGTGGGTATATCTGTATGAGGGCATCGTACTCCCTGGAACAGGAATTACAGACAGTTGTGAGTTGCCATGTGGGTGCTGGGAACTGAACTTTGATCCTCTGGAAGAGCAGTCTGTGCTCTTAACCTCAAAGTTTTAAGCTAGGCTGGATTATAAGGCCTGCCTCACAAGACCAAACCACAACAGCAAAAGTTACCTGAAATCATCATGCAAGTCTGCCAACCTGAGACACCTAGCTTATGGGATTGGTTGGAAATATTAGCACACTGGAGAGGAGTCTGAAATGCCCCTTAAGCTTATGTTTTGCCTACTTGATCTCCAGTAGTGGCACTATTTTGAAAGTTTCTGAAAACTTTGGAAGGTGGGGCCTAATTGAAGGAAAGGATCACTAGGGGCAGATATTTGGCAGTACATCATCTGAACTATTTCCTGTCCACCACCATGTGCAGAGTTGTCCTCTGCCAAAGACCCGTACTGCCACAATGTTCTGCTCTAATGCGTGGAACTGCGCAGCTATAGGCTGGGCATCCTGGGACAGTGAGCCAGAAGAAGTCCTCCTTTAAACTGTTTGTCAGGGCAACACCAAAGGAAAGAGAACACCAACACAGAAGCAGACCTAGAGATCTGAAGAGGTGATCTCACACTGCTGTGGAGTTTACTGCCATTCTTTCTGCCTTAGCTTCCTGAGTATAGGCCATCATGCCTGTCTAAAATAATTTAATGTGTAAACATTAGAGCTAAGGATCAGCAAGATGGCTCAGTGTGTTTAGACACTTGGTGCCAAATCTGATGACCTGAGTTCAATCCCAGAACCCAAATGGTGGAAAGAAAGAACTGACTCCACAAACACAAACATTAAATAAATTTAGTTAACCCAGCTGGTGGTTGTGCACACTCTTAATCCCAGCACTTGGGAGGCAGAGGAAGACTGATCCCTGTGAGTTCAAGGCCAGCCTGGTCTACAGAGTGCCAGATCAAGTTCCAAAGCTACAGAGAGAAATCCTGTCTAGAAAAAAAAATAGGTTAGAATAATAAAATTTAACAAAAAACTAGAATAATAAAAAATCAATTGTTTATGAATGCCACAAATTCCACAAATAATTTTTTGTTTTGAGACAGGCTGTCCTAGAATGCACATTTACTACGTAGACCAGCTGGCCTAAAACTTACAGAGAGAATGCCTGCCTCTGGCTCCAGAATGCTGGTATTAAAGGTGTGTGCCTCCACACCTGGCTTCTCAATGATTGTTTTATTTATGTGTATATTATGTGTGTGGCTATGTGCACATGACGAAGCATGTTGAGCCCAGAAGAGGACGACAGATCCCCTAGAGCCAGAGAAGAGCAGTTGTGAACCACTCGACATGGTACTGGAAACCAGAGTGAGGTTCTCAACAGGAACAGCAAGTGCTCTTAACCCTGAGCCGTCTCCCACCCCCAAAAGGTGTGTTCCAAACGTACACGGCTACAGGGGAAGATAAAGGCATCAAGGACATAAGATGATATAGCTCAGACAGTGAATCTTAAAGCTTATGGCAGTACATGCACTCCAAGGCAAAGCAAGGTTATATTAGTATACTTGAGTTTTATCTTTATTTTTATTTGTATTTATTTCTCAATTATTCTACTCTTGTGTGGGCAGAGTTTTCCTGTCCTGCAACCACTCTCAAATAATCACTCAGAGGCTTAATATTAATTTAAAATGCTCAGCCAATAGCTCCAGTTTTTAACTAACTAGCTCTTACATTTTAAGTTAACCCATATTCCTTATTTACACTACCACATGGCAGTACCTTTATTAGCATGGCACACGTCTCCTGCTCCCTCTGTGTCTGGCTGGGGACTCCTAACTCCACCCTTCTCCTTCCCAGCATATTCTCAGTTTTGCTTTAGCACCTAACTTTATCCTGTTCAGCTACTGACTGCTCCGCTTCTTTATCAAACCAGACACAGCAACAAATCGTCCCAGTGAACACAGGATTTTTCCACAGCAATTCTAGTGCCATATGTTTTTGTTCTTATGGGACATCTTTTCTGTGTGATCCTCTGGCTTAGAAAAGATTTACTCCTACCTCCATGAGCTCATGTCTGGACTCCTCTGGCTAGGAGGCCCAAAAAGAAAACCTCACATCTTCTCTGCTTTGCTCATGTGGATACTTTTTTTGTTTTGGGGTTTTTAGTTAGTTTGTTTGTTTTTCAAGACTGGGTTTCTCTGTAGCTTTGGAGCCTGTCCTTCAGTGGATACTTTCAATGCCTAGAAAAATCTCTGTTTAAACTTTTGTTGTTGTTGTTGCTCTTGTTTTTTTTATTTTGTTTGTTTTTTAGTTTTTTGAGACAGGGTTTCTCTATAGCTTTGGAATCCTGGAACTAGCTCTTACAGACCAGGCTGGCCTCCAACTCACAGATATCCGCCTGCCTCTGCCCAGTACTGGGATTAAAGGTGTGCGCCACCACCACCGGGCTGTTTAAACTTCTTAAATTCAGCATTACACTTTGCCCTTTAAGTCTTGTTCAGCAAAATGTCAGCACTCTTTGGGCTACTGGTGTTCTGGGCATATCTGGTGACTGTCACTGCACAGGTGGCACATAGTGCTTTTTCAAAGTGACATCTTTTAGATAGATTCTTGGTGGCACGGGCAGTTTTTCTGCTTGTTTGTGATGGAGTTTTTGCTATGTAGCCCTGGCTAGACTCAACTCTCAGAGATCTGCCTGCTTCTGTGTTAAGTGTGAGAGTTAAAGGCATGCACCACTAGCCCAGCGTGCTCTTTGTTTGTTCTGAGACGGGGTCTCCCCATGTGTCTTGGCTGGCCTGGAACTCACTCTGTAGGCCAGGCTGCTAGGCCCAGGCACACAGAGATCCACCTGCCGCTGCATCTGCCCTGGTGGTTTTCCAGGTGTTTCTGAAGTAAGCCTGAAGATACCTTGGTTTGCTTTTGAGGTGTTTTCTAGGGCAGGGAAGTGGCAAACCATTTCACAAGTCCTCTCAGGCCACTTACAAGGAGAGTTTTATCTTTTCTCTTGTTTTAGTCAGGTTCTCACTTAGAGTCCCAGGCAGGTCTAAAACATGAGCTTCTTTTCCCTCAGGCTCCCAAATGCTGGGGTTACAGGCATGCACAGTAATGCCTGGCTCTTGGTATCATTTTTAATAGATAACCCCTGCATATGTAAAAAAAAAATTCTAGGTAGACTGTAAATCTAAATGTAAAAGGCAAGTAGGAAAATTACTAAACTGATAATATATTAATAGATGGATATCTACATGACTTTAGGATATGGGAAAAGTTTTTAATTGGACATAAAAGCTTTATGAATAAAACATCCTGTCCATTCAAAAATATATCATTATGACCTTTAAAAATAACCCAGAGAATGAAAGAAGAAATTCAAAATGCACATAACTGTCAGAAAGATTCATCCTCTGGGTTATATTATTAAATTTCTAGAAATTACAAAGCAGAAGGATAGAACTAAGAAGTTTAATGAGCAAAATATTCTAATAGACTCTTATAGGCCTCCAAAAAATAGACAAATATCCAAGCTTTTTTAAAGGAACCAAACCTCATTATTCACCAAGGAAAAACAAAGTAAAGCACAATGGAGTGTTCCTCCAGGATGGCTGTAACCAAAGACACTGACCATGCCAAGCTTTGGTGAGCGTGTGGACAGAGACTCCAGTCACATTTGGGAAGAAGTTAAAAGACACGTGTGCACTTGCACACTCAAACATACACACACGTGTACCTGTACACTCACAAACATGTACACACGTGCACCCGCACACTCACAACTGTGCACATGTACGCACACATGCACACATGTGCACCTGCACTCACAAGCGTGCACACACATGCAACTGTACACACATGTGCACCTGAACACTCAAACATTTACACATATGCGTGCACCTGCACATTCACAAGCCCATGTACATACACAAACGTGTACACTCACAAACCAAAAGTTAAAGTCACATAAAAACTTTGGAAAACAGTTTTTTGTTCTGTTTTGTTTTGATTTAATTTGACAATTTCACTCTGATGTGTATGCCAAAGAGACAAGCACATCCACAGTACTCCTATTTGCAAAAGCTCCAAACTGGAAATAATTCAGCTGACCGTAAAGTAGATGGCACATGGAACAGTCAAAGGAAAGAGTATTCAGCAATCTCCGACCTCACTTGGCCCACCATACCCCACCCCCAACAGTAGGGGCTTCAGCGCCTGGCACCCAGTATGATGAACTGCGTATGCTCCGCTCTTTCTCACAATGTATGGAAATATTAACTCAGAGTGAGTTAGAGACATAGTGTAAGAATTAGACTTTTAAAACGCTTTTATTCTGTTGGGTTTTTTTTGAGACAGGGTTTCCCTTTGTAGAGTGGCAGTCCTGAATGCAGAGATCCACNCTGTCTCCCAGGGTGTTGGGGTTGAAGGTGTGTGCCCTGCTTCAACTAAAACTCTTCAAAGAGTATCACAAGGATAAATCTTTGTAAGTTTGGATTAAACAATGGTTTTTTTTTAGCTGTACAGGTGAAGCTGACTTCAAACCTAACACTGTGCTTCGGAGGATAATACCACCAAGAAAGTCAAATAGTGACTTTTTTTTTCTTTTTTCAAGACAGGGTTTCTCCAGCTGTCCTTGAACTCACAGAGATCCTCCTGCCTCTGCCTTCGTTGCTGAGATTAAAGTCATATGCCACCACTGCCCAGCTAACAGCAACTCTTGGAATGAGAGAAAGTATTTACAAACCATGCGACTGATAGAGACTACTGACCTGTTTTCCAGAAAATACGAAGAGCTTCCCCAACACAACAATAAAGACAATCCCAAAGCAGAAAGACCCTGAGAGTGAGCTCAAGTTTATTTAAAAAAAAGTTGAATAAAAGAGTATGAAGTAACAGGAAGCCAGAGGGCTGGAGAGATGGCTCGGCAGGCTGGAGCCTGTATTGCTCTTTTAGATGACCTGTTACAAACGCCCACGTGGGGCAGCTCCCAACCACCTGTAACTCCAGCTCCTGGAGGATCCAGTACCACCTTCTGGTCTTCACAGTCACTGCACACACACACGCACGTGCACACACATGCACGCACACTTGATCAATTAAAAATCTTAAGAAAAGAGGCAGAGAAAAAAAGCAAGGTGTGTCATTAACAGCTTTTTTTTAAGTCTAAAGCCTCAAAATCTATACAAAGTTATAGCATTATATATAATTGTTATATATAAAATTCTCTCTCAGGAGTACTTTGGCTCCACAGTCTCACTGCCAGGCAAGCAACCGAGTTATATATACAACCCTGAAAAAAAAATATACCTTTTACACCCATCTGTGTGTAGGGCAGAGGACAATGCCAGTGTCATCTTCAGGAATGCCGTCTATCTCCTTGGAGACGAGTCACTGGCCTGGAGGTCACCAGTTAAGGTGGCTGGCCAGCGAGGCCCAGGGACCCTCCCCACATTTGGGTTACATGTATGCTGCCATGCTTGCCTTTTGGTGTGGATTCTGAGGATTGAACTCATATCCTCATGCTTTACCAACTGAGCCATCTCCCCGGCCCCCACAAAAGGCATACTACATGATCCCATGATTCTGCGATGTCCAGCAAAAACAGCTCCTCATGTTAGAAAGTGGATCAATGGCTTCGAGGTGAAGAAGTCTGGCTGTTAATGAGCGTGTTGCTGCTCCGGGGAGTGATAACTGTTAGCCAGCTTCCTGTCAGTAAAATAACGGAGAGGATCGACTTGAAAGGAAGAAAAGTTTATTTTGGTTCCTGGCTTCAGAAGCATGGGGTCCAGAGTTGGTACTGTCTGCACTGGGGGGTCATGCCCTGTTGCTGCATAATGGGGTGGNGGTGTACACAACTCGGTGGGCAGAAAGCAGAGGAAAAAAACAGGCACAAGGGCTGGCCTCCAGTGACCTAGCTCCATTCTGCAAGACCTCACTTCTAGGTCTCAAGGTCTCCCCTTCCTACACCACCTCCTGACCTACCAGGGCTTGAAGGACACTTATCCAAACCACAGCAAAAAAAAAGCAACCCACAGTTAGATCAAGTGCAGTGGCACGTGCCTTTAATCCAGCATTGGGAAGACAGAGAGGGGCTGGCCTCTGAGTTCAAGGCCAGACTGATCTCTATAGCAAGTTCTAGGCCAGCCAGGGCTACAGAGGAGACCTTGGAACCAGACTGTGATGACAATGGCATGTACTCTAAACTGATCACAAGTCATTCAACTCTGCACTTTAAGGGGGCTAATTGCATTGTGTATGAATGATAGCTTAACGAATTTGTTGTTTTTAAAAAGGAAAATGGTTGATTTTATTACTCTCACTGTGTATTGAGTTCATATTGAGATGCTCAATTTTTAATTAACTAAGTGGGCCTAGTTAACTATTCTTTTCATTTTTTATTTTTGTTTTTTGAGACGAGCTTTCTCTATGTAGCCCTGGCTGTCCTGGTACTCACTCTGTAGACCAGGCTGGCCTTGAACTCAGAGACCTGTCTGTCTCTGCCTCCCAAGTGCTGGGGTTAAAGGTGTGTGTGGGCATGCACAGCCATTCTCATTGGGCTTTTATTTTTGCTTCCTTCTGTTGTATTTACGTTGTGTGTTTTTGGCTTTTAAGTCTTCCTTCAGGCTGCCAGTCCTATGATAGAGAGACAGGAGTGAGGTTGCCCAGAACCTTAACTTAAGTGTTTATAAGTCAGCTGGCTAAAGTCACACCGTCAGTGGTGACCTTTCAGGGAGGGTCAGGACCCATAGGACCTGCTGGTCATTTAACCCCATGCCCCAGTCCACAGAAGAATCTGAGGTTCAGGAATTAAACTGCCCAGTAACACATGGTTGTGGCATGCTGCCCTACAAGACCTACCTCTCAGGTTTGGGGACCCCAGTAGACTCCTGAGGATTCTTAAGGTCCCGTACAACTTGACTTGGCTCCATTATAGGCCTTGGCAACTGAAGGTGCCCTCAGACATAGTAATGACCTACAAGATGGATTAGCAACAACTCATTACTGTGACATGTTATTGTTTGATCTTTTACTCTTTTGGCTTTGGGGGGGGACTCACCACCCAGCTACCAAATAAAACACATGAGACTTATTCTTAATTATGAATGCATGGCCTTAATTTGGCTTTTTTTTGCCAGTTTTTCTTAAATTTTCCTGACTACCTTTTGCCTCTGGGTTTTTATCTTTCCCAACTCAGTATATCTTAGTTTACATCTTTCTCTGTGGCTTGCTGTGTTGCTGGGTGGCTGACCCCTGACGTCCTCCTCTTCTTGTTCTCTCCTTGCTCCTCCTCATGTCTCCAATTTATTCTCTCTGTCTGCCAGCCCTGCCTATCCTTGCTCCTGCCTTGCTATTGGCCGTTCAACTCTTTATTAGGACCATCAGGTGTTTTAGACAGGCAATGAATCACAGCTTCACAGTTAATCAAATGCAGTATAAACAAAAGTAACACACCTTAAAATAATATCCCCCAACAGCCATGTGCTAGGCACTATATGGGGACTGGAACCCAGCAGTGAACAGTGCACGCTGTCCTTGCCCTGTGGCTTCATGGCATCTAGAGAGTCCCAAGAGCGGGCTTGGTGGCTGCCACTGAGAACTTGAAACAATACCGGTATTTCAGGGCTCCTCCCTGCTACATGAGTCTGTTGATACAGATAGAATCTGTGTTTTTAACCCTGTCTACAGCTGGTTCTGGTGAGCAGCTAGGGTTGGGACATACAGACCTGGTATATCCTCCCACAAGTTGGCTATTTATTTGTGTGTGTTTGTGTACATGTGCATATGTGTACTGTTGTGTGGGCACATCTGGAGGCCAGAGGCTGGTGTGCATGTACATGTGCACATGTGTACTGTGTGGGGATACTCCTCATTGTGTAGGCACATCTGGAGGCCAGAGGCTGGTGTTAGGCACCTCCCTCTGTAACTAAATGTTCCCCTCACAGACAAGGCTCATAGCCCTCCCTCCGTTCTCCTTATGCTGTGGATCCAGCTCTTCAGAGGCTTGCATCCTCTCAGCCCAGAGCTCTTCCTTATGGGAAGGACTGAGTCAGAGCGTAAGCAACGGGAAATATTAACCTTTGCAGTCAAACACTGCAAGACCCGTGTTTCCACAAAGAATTCAAGTCTTTCTTTATCCACCACCCCCCGCACACACACACCTTGTAAACCTTTGAAGGTTTACACAGAGGCCCTGGTGCATGCTTAGACCATACGGGACTTTAAGTGGCTGATCCCTCCCCCGTTCCCTCTTTTCTCTCACGCAGGTTCTTTTCAAGCTAAGCCACTTTGAAGGAGGGTGAGGTCAGACGCAGCCTACAGGAAAAGACAGTTGCCACCTGCATGACAGTGATGAGAATCCAAGTGTACATCCTGGCCTGGAGCCTGAGCCTCTGCTTCTCTTCTGTGAGCAGCTAATCCTCTTGATCAAAGTTTTGCCTTGTGGAGATACTTCAACCGGATGATTGGTCTCTTTGTACATGAACGTCTACCCAATATCTATGCTGGGCTTTCTACTGGCGTGTTGGTATTGCTCATACTGCCTCAAGTGAGTTTTTCACATAGATAACGAATAAACTAATGAATGGCAACTACCTCAAATTTTTATTTTCTGTTTAGTAAATCGAGCAGGAAAGGTAGCTCATCTGTTAAAAGCATGTACTACTCATGTAGAAGACCTAAGTTTCTTTCCTGGCTACCACATCATGTAGCTCACCAACCACCTGTAACTCCAGCCACAGNGGGTCTGTCGCCCTCTACTGGCTTCTGATTGCACTTGCACTTACCTGCATACACACACACACACACACACACACACACACTTAAAAACAAAAATAAAATCGCAGCAGAATATGCTAGGTAACTAGTACAGGGATTGAGATGTAGGTTAGGTATGGGATAAACTACATGCCAAAGTAATATCTTTGTCCCAGGATGCCTTTTAGCTCCATTTTACAAAAATTAACACTTTCACCACAGCCAGGAGTACTCTAAGGTTTGTAAGGTGCTCTGTGGCCATGTGGGGAACCATGTGGGTCAATGAAGCTCTGGCCCTGGCTTTGGGCTGCTCCAGTGTTCCATGGTGCAGAAATCTCCCAACATACCAGCCGGAGCAGACCCTACTCTGGTCATCTGGAAGTCCTCTTTTCTTGGGTAAACAGTTCCTAGCTACTTGTCCAATTTCCCAGTGTCTTAGTTAGGGTTTTTATTGCTGTGAAGAGACCCATGGCCACGGAAAGCATTTAATGTGGTGGCTTGCTTACATTCAGAGGTTCAGTCCATTATGATGATAATGCATGGCAGGCAGGCAACACAGTGCTGGAGAAGTAGCTGAGAGTCCCACATCTTACAAGCAATAGGAAGTAGACTGTCTCAGTGGGCGTGGCTTAAGCATACTGAGCCCACAAAGCCTGCCTCCTCCAACAAGGTCAGGCCTATGCCAACAAGGCCACGTCTCCTAATAGTGCCACTCCCTTTGAGGGCCTTTTTCTTTCGAATCACCACATTCTACTCATTGTTATTAGCTTTCCTCCACAGGTATCTATTCTATCTCTGCCACCTACCATAGGTCCTCCAGAAACCAGCAAGATAAATCGGATCTGTGAGGCAGCTGTTTACAGGCCCAGTCTTTGTGTGGCCGCTCATGGTGCTGAGTAATTTTCCTCTCTACTTCATGTATGGAAGAATGTGTGGCTGGTGTGGTCACATGGGTGTGATTCTGTTTTAAGAATGTGTGAATGGTGTGGTCACACGGGTGTGATTCTGTTTTAAATGTATGTTCTACACGGTCTCTATGTCTCTCTTGTTATTTCTATCCATTTAAAATTCGTGTGGCTCAAAAAAACATGGTTTCTCTATACAATATGTGACCACCACCATTTTGACTAAGGTCAGGTGACCTCACCACCATCTTAACTAAGGGCAGGTCAAGTGACCAAGTGCTGCCATCTTTACTGAGGTACTCCCTATAGTCTCACAGTTTACTTATGTCTTTGTCTCTAAATTCCTCTTACTCTTCCCCCTCTTTTCTCTCTCTCTCTCTCTCTCTCTCT
>LOEQ01000770.1:165725-188306 GCA_001685075.1 Bramus lutescens | reverse complement strand
TCTCTCTCTCTCTCTCTCTCTCTCTCTCTCTGCCCTTCTTCTGGAGAAGCAACTTCTGCCTCTCTTCTTTCCCCATTTCTCTTCCCTTCTACCCTTCTCCCATCATTGCTGGGCCCTGCTCTGTCTCATGGGCTTGATTCCAGTTCCCAGCTTGGTGGGGTGACAGGCATTCTGTCCCACCGGCACCCCCCCATGCTGCCTCCCACTGCAGCAGCTACTGGGACAATTGGTAAGACTGCTCCCTTTATGGCCTAGAGCCTCTTGCGCACTGACTGCCCTTCCTTGAGCTCTCCCTTAGCACTGCACTCACTGAGCAGTGCGTTCATTTTCAGGGCCTGAGGCCCCTCAGATATTGCTCCCCTTTTGGCCTAGAGCCTTTCACGCGACTGCCCTTTCTACACTCACTGAGCCGTGAATTTGTCTTTAGGGCCCTCAAATATTTTTCTGCCTCATTGTTTCGCATAGCTAAAAATGTAAATGGATTACTCGGAGGGGTCCTTGCGCTGTCCGGATTAGAGAGAGAGAGAGAGAGAGAGAGACTCTCTCTCTCTGTGCTGTTTTTCGTTTTTGTTTCTTTTTAGACCTCTCATAAGTGGTCCTTGCTGTTATAAGGGCTGGTTCCTGAGCAAACAGGCCCGGAATCAGCTTGGCTTTATTATCAACCCCACACTAGCCTAGAGACATTTATCTAGTTGCTCTGGGGTTTGAGTTGCTTTCTACATTCTCACGTTTTCAGCTATGAAAACCAACCACATTTCTAACTTTTACCAGCAGATGGCTATATTTAAATAGTCAGACCACGCGGACAACCATGGCTGCTGCCATTTTCTTTGAACTTAACAAAGGGAAGAGCCAGAGGCTCTGCCCCTATCCAAAGAGTGCCAGTAGGCTCTCCACATGAGTGTCCGCCCCTAGCCAGCTTGCTTTTGCTCACTTTTCATTTAACTCTATGTGTATAAAACTTAAATTCAACTGGGTGTAAATGAACATATATATACTGTTAAATGTTATGATTGTCTGTTCATTGTATCTCATTCCAGACTACAAAGCAGTAAGTCTCATGTTTTAAATTGGTATGTGCTCTTACAAAAAATTCTGTCCATGTAACCCAATCCGGCTTTAAAATAGATTAAGCTGTTCTCTGCCATTCTCAGTTCTGCTGTTACCCTTCTATTAGAAGCAGGTTTTTCTTCTTTCTGTCGTTAACAACTATAAATCTCACCTGTTAAGTTGAGAGCCAGTACAGTCAAGCTTGAACCCAGCTCTCCAGGTATTCTATCCTGTAGTTACACCTGATAAACAGCCTTCAACTGCTCAGAGATCTGGGAATACAGCATTTAAATATTAATTATTAAAAAGCTTTTCATAACAAAAGAGACAGGTTGGCTCCTAGCAGCCGCACTCTACTTCCTCCAAAGAAGACAGAAGACAAATGGACACAAAACAACGTCCATCCGCACCTTACTTCAACTGACAAGTGCTGACCACTGGGCAAGACTGCCTTTCATCTAAACTGAAGATCTCCAGACATGGCCAGAATCACTGGAATCGACAGCCTAGATGATCAGGTCAAGGTCGGCTTGTCTTCCTACAGCTTTCTAACCCACAGGATCTTCTAAAACCTAGCAGGCCCTGTGCTAAACAGCAAAGGGCAAATACGACCCTCAGCAACCACGAAGGACCCTGAGGAGTAGTTCTAGGTGCCAACCAAGTAAGTTCTCTGTCATTTTTAATCAGTAACTCAAGTAAAATTTTATCCTCCTCAAGGATCTCTGGTGCAGTTTGACAGCTGAGAGGTTTTGTTGGTTTAAAAGGACCGCCTCACCAAACAAATTTCAGTAAAATACAAATTCAAGTTATTAAAATGTATACCTGCAGGTTATAAAGGTATGAGGACAAATACAAATTATCAAATTTCTCTCACCTGCTGCCTTTCATAGTCTTAAATTTACTTTTCACTGTGCAAAAACATCTGTCACAGTCATTCTGACATAAATATGCTACTGCTTATACAATGTATGTGTCTAAAACTAATGTTTTCACAAACCCAAAAAATTCTTGTGAGTTCCAAAGAGCCGAATTGAAGGATCCACCTTAAACAGGTCAGATACACCCCTCTTAATTCCCTGGTCCAGAATTTTTTTTTCCTCTTCCTAAACTTAAATTTGTCCTCTGTCTGCCAACACCTTGCCAGGCTCAAGAGACACTGGACAGTTCCACATCACAAACCCTGGACAGGAGTAAAGCGACCAGGCTGGGACCAGCATTCAGCTTTCTCAGGTTCCCCCCCCACACACACACAAGACAACACCCACAAATAAGCAGGAAGCAGTCTTGAGAATCTGCTGTGCCAATTCCTTTAACCTGTTGTACCTAACTTCCCGCCTTTTTACTATAAGAAAGAAATGGGAATGTTATGATCTGCTGGCCTGGTCTTTCACCTGGGTACACTGTTCCTTTAAGAGACAAGCTCTGTCTTCTCCCAACCCTTCCCCTTCTGCTGAGGGAAGTGGCTATCCCACCTCCTCCAACCTTCTCTCTCTCTCTCTCTCTCTCTCTCTCTCTCTCTCTCCCCTCCTTCCCCCCCAAGAGGTAACTTCTGCTCTCTCTCCCTCTCTTCTTCTCTTTCTCCATCTCTCTTTGGAAGAGGTGGCTGCTACCTCTTCTCCTCTCCCCCTCNTCTCTCTCTCTCTCTCTCTCTCCCTTTTCTTCCATAACCCACTGTACCACTTTATCTAAACCATTACACCTTTGGCTTGCCTCATGGCTCTGTTTTTTCAGACACAGACATGGCTATGAGGGTTGTAGGATGTGCCCAGCCTAGCCATGCCTATATGACCTAGAAGCTAGTTATTCTAGTTCATGAATCCCAGGTAAATGTGTGAGCTCTCCCTCTTTCTCTCTCTGCTTCTACTGTTTACTCGGGAAGGGCTGTGCTACTACATCCTAACATCTCCCTCAGTGTCTGGGAAGAAAGCTAACATATGCGTTTGTCCAGTACACAATGACATCACACATACAAACTGTCTACACAATGACATTACACATACAAACTTGTTTCTGTCTCCTAAGCACCCTGCAGAATGACTGATCGGTCCTCTTTTCTGCTAAGCAATGATAAATGACTTGTCTGGGACCACACAATCAGAAAACACAACAATTGGGCCTTCAAGCTAGCTTCCAGTTCCCAGTCCTGCGTAGTTACTATGAAATCTGCTGGGGAATGCAAATTTCCTGGGCTTACTACCCATTAGGAATCACGGGAACAGTTGTCTGCCTGAGTGGTTTCTAGGTATTTACAATACAGTTTTCCACAGATTTTATTCTGCCAGCCTCTGTGGTTAGACTATTCCAGCCTGGCACTTTTGTATGGGTCATAGCTTCAAGAACTATATACCCTGGCCGCACATTGATGCCCTTTCTGAAAGGTGTATATTTTTAAAAATGTCATCATCACTCCTGGAATAATGGTACGTACTCTGTGAATGGTCTGTCCATTGATTGTTCTATGCCAATCACACAAATAAGCAAAAAAAATCAACATCTTAATTGTACTTCATAGCATCAGAGATTTTAAGCCAGGTGTGTTAGCACATGCCTACAATCCGAATTCTCAGGAGGTAGAGGCACAGGAGTGCAAGGCCATCCTTGGCAGCATGACATGTTTGAGGTTAGCAAGGATTACTTGAGATCCTGCCTCAAGAAGAAAGATAGAAATAAGGAAAGAAAGGAAGGAGGGAGGGAGGGAGGGAGAAAGGGAGAGAGAGAGAGAGAGAGAGAGAGAGAGAAGAAACAAAAACAAAAAAGAGACCAATCAACCAACAAATCTGCGAGACATTTTGTAACATTCCCAGAGCCATACATGTAAGAAAAATAACAATATCAATAGCTCCCTTTTACAGATAAAAAACAATATCAGGGTGAATGAGAAACTTCTCAAGGGCACACAGCACACTAAACCTTATGTTTATCTCAAAGGCTAGACATGTGTAATATCTGTATAATAATAACAACATGTAACATTACATCTCTATCAGTTTATTTAATTTTCAACAGATCCTATGGGTGATATTGCTAATACTAATTATCTTAGTGTTTAAAATTCTCAGTCATGTTATCACCATACCATTTACCTTGGTATTGTGTATCGGTTTCCTAAAAATTGAGACATTGTATCTGAGACCCGATACCTGAGATAACCCTACCCCACCCAAGAACAGACCATTCAAAGGAAATGCCTGGTATTCTAAGCTATAGATGGATCACCTGCCAGTGCACATTCACTAGGACACCCCTAGACAAATGTCAGCCAATCAGGGGTCTTAAAACCTCAGAAACCCCTCACCCCCACTTTTACTACTATAAGTCCCTATTCTAATTGAGCTTGGGACTCTCTGGTTATTCCAATACGTTGGACATGCAGAGAGACCAAGTTTGCAAACTTGATTAAAATAAAGGCTCTTTGCTTTTATATATGGGACTTGGTTTCCTTGTTGGCTTTTGCAGGGACTTTGCGGATTTGGGCATAATGGTATCCTTCTGGGAAGGCTTTAAAAGAGGTTACCAACTCAAAACAGCTTCTGGAAGTCCCTGAAACTGACCAGATTCCCCAGGCTCCTCCCTCTCAAGAGTAAACAACAATCCTGGGGGTGTCCCCCCTCAGATAAGCCAAGCTACAAAGAAGACTCTGAAATGAGATCATCTGTCTGGAAGAAGCAAAAAAACCAGCTGAGCTTCCTAGAAGAGGTTTAAACCAACTAAATCACTTGGAAAGGACACTTTGCAACTGGTTGGGCTGTCTGAAAGCTGTGCTGTGTGTGTGTCAGGTTCCCAGCTTTTGTTAGCTGTCACCCATGCAGGGATAGGCTTTGGTGATGTAGCTATCTTTGAGTCATTTCTGCTCATGTAAGTAACCCCATCGCCCATACTCCTGTAAGTAACCCCAATAAAATTCGTTGGTTCACCAAGTTGGACTTCAGTGGTATCTGTACTTTGCTCTGTTGTGAGCTCCCTATCTGGGGTGAATAGATGTGTATGTCACATATCCCCAGGAAAAGTCTGTCACAGAACACTTGGGTGATTAATTTATTCAACAGATGTTTTATACACTCATTACTGTGGCCAGAGCCACTGAGGATTTTCCTGGTTCCTGGAAATACCAGAATGGACACATTGTATTTACAATTAGCTGAGAAATGATAAGAGCAGATATGCTAACCTTATGCGTTATGATCAGAAGTGGGTGACAAGGGTCACGGATGGGAAATGAACTGCCTCAGAGCAAGACTGACAGGTTCACAAATAGCACCATATGCTTTAATTGGTGCTGCTCCCAAAGACTAGAAAATAGATTTCATATACTCTGTCTGAAAGGAGCATTGCCTAGTCTTGCCTGTGAACCTGGAGCACACACTGATGCCAGCCATCATGAGTGACACTACCACCAGATGCTGAGGGGAGTGTCACAGGTCTCCAGTGCCCTCCTTTGACTGAATTCAAGTTCTCAAGGTTCCAAGTGTAAAAAAAAATCAGCAATTCAAACCCCTGTTTTAATTTCAGCACAGTAGCTGCACTTAATCTACTGCTGTCTCAGTCAGCAATTGTGACTCTGGAGTTAGTGGCTTGCTTCTTTAGCAGCAACCTGGTCACTTGGGCTGCAGCCTGGGGGGAATTCTGTTCCCTCAGGCACTGGCTCTGTTGCTGTCACTAAAGGCAGCTTTAACTAAATCTCTATCGTTCTATTTATAAATAAGACTCAAGACTCAAAGACTGGGGTGAGAACCTGCTAGCTCAGAGAGGCTGAGTAGCAACTACATAACCTTCTCTCCTTGCTGGCATCTAAAAAAGACCTGTGCTTCTACTCTGGGAAACCAGAAAAGGCTGTGCTACTCTAAATCCCTCCCTACTGCTTCCTGTGTCTCTCTAGTCCTCCTGGAGGCCCTCTGATACTCTATGATCACTTTCTGTCAACTAGTTGCTAACTCAGCCTCCTGACCCAAGGTTAATTGCATTTAATCAATGTAAATGCAAACTCAGGGCTCATAGTGTGATTGAATATCTCCCAACACCTGCCCCCTCTTTTTTAGACAGGGTCTCTCTATTATATAGTTCTGAGCATCCTGGAACTGTATGTAGACCATGGTGAACTCATACTCACAGAGATCTACCTGCCCCTACCTCTCTAGTTCTGCAATTAAAGGCATGTGCCGTCATTCTCAGAAGGATTTTATAATAACAATGTATGCAGGTATCCATCCTTCGTTTCTTCTTTCTCTGCGCATTATCTTTTTTCCGTTGATTAAATGAAAACCCAAGGGGTTAAATGCAGAGAGTAGAGTAGGACTTGGTGGACTGTCAAGATGACTTTTATCTTAGTTTATTTCTCCTGTGGCTATGATAAAACACTGACGTAAGTAACTTTGGGGAGAAAGAGTTTACCAGGCTCACAGTTCCAGGTTATAGTTCAGCATTTGAGTAACATGCCTGATGTAGTGTACACACCTTTATCCCAGCATTTAGGAGGTAGAGGCAGGCAGATCTCTGAGTTCAAGGCCAACCTGTCTCCACAGGGAGTTCTAGGTCTTCCAGGGCTACACAAAGGTGCCTCATGGAGTGTGCTGTCAACTCTCTGGAGACATTTACCAGTCCAGGCAGGACCCTGTGTGTGACCAGGCTTTGTCTCAAGTCAAAACAAAACAAAAAGAAAGTGTTATGCCCAGATAGTGGGGACCCCCAGAAGACCACCATGGAGACGAAGTCCTGTATGTAAAAGCAACGAATCTTTATTCAAGTTTGAACTTGGACTCTCTATGTGTCCAACGCCTTGGCACAATCAGAGATCCCTGAGTACAGTTGGGGTAGGGTTTTCATCATAGCAGAGGTTGTGGTGAGGTTCAGGACCCCTGAATGAGTGACATTTGTCTAGGGGTCCCTTGGTGAGATGTGATAGTTGTGTGCTGTGCTAAGGGACATCAGGTGGTCCTGTCTATAATGGTTGGAACATCAGGTATTTTCCCTTTGGATGGTCTGTTCCTGGGTGGTCTCAGTTTGTGGTCATTCCTGGAACCAGGTAATCTGAAACTTAGGTTTCTATGAGCTCGTCATGGCTGGGCCCTACAAAAGAAAGGATTTATTTTGGCTCGCAGCTTGAGGATGTGGTTCCTCACTGCAGGAGAACACAGATGCAGACAGCAGAGGCAGCTGGTCACCTTGCATCTGTGTTCAGGAAGCAGAGCCATGCATCCTGGTACTGGGCTCGCTCATTTCATTCAGTCAGGACGGCAGCCAGCNTGGAAGGTGCCGGGTGAGTCCTCCCACCTCTCTTAATCTGAGCTAGAGGCGTCCCCTCACAGACACACCCAGAGGTGTGGGCCCTTAGTGTTCTAGGGCCTGAGGAGTTGACAGTGCTCACTGCAATGCACACAGTCCTTCCCTGTTCACAGGCTGAGGACAGGTCCCAGCTGTGACTAGCCTCTGAGTGCATCGCCCATACGTGTTGATTTTTCCGAAGGTGCCTCATGGAGTGTGCTGTCAACTCTCTGGAGACATTTACCAGTCCAGGCAGGACCCTGTGTGTGACACCCTGCAATGCTCCAGCCTCCCTTGCCCATGCCCCCTGCATTCCTGAGACCGTCCCTTGTTCCCTCCTGAAAATGTTAGAGGGGAATGGTTTTCCCAATGCAAGTGTTGCAGCTCTGAGGTTAGGGTTAGCAGTCGGGAGCCAAGAAATTCACAAAGTCACACCGCACAGCAAACCTCACATGAGATTTACTGGGAGAGACACAGAAGATAGCTGCCTCTGCTCAGGGAGAAACAGCCTGGAACTGAGCAGGAGGCAGACTTTAAGTAGGGTTTCTAGGAGGGAGGTGTGCAGAGCTTTCCAGGGTAGCCGGGAATTGGTGGGATTGTGTGGCCTGATCTGGGCAAACTCAGAGATTAGTGGAATTTCAAGCTCAGGGACTGATGTGTTTTCAAAACCAGGAAGTGAGCTGGGACTCTTTACCCTCCACCTTCCTTCTGTTCTCTGTGGTCATTCTGCCTGCCTCTTTTCTCTTGTTACTCAATTAGCCTTCATCTGGGCCATGACAGTTAACCTACAAGGAAGCCACATACCCTAAGGCAGCACTTTTTGATCTTAACAAGAAAAACCTCAGAATATTCCTGTTATCAAGCAGTTGCTAGATCAACTTTCACAGTGAATTTCATCCAAATATAAACCAAATCAAAGCAGCGAGTCTAAGGTAGTTTTGTACTCCAGGCACTATTACTCATTTTAATCCCTTCTAAAGAGGGTTGCCTCTGTAACACCTGGGAAACCCTAAAATATGGTGCTAGGGCAGGGGGCAGGGTTCTGTGGTATAGCATGCATGTAGCATGTGTGAGGCCCTGGCTCCAATCCCCAACACCAAGATATAAGTGAAATAGCATGCAGCTGAGAGTTAGACCCAGCAAGAGTTACCTGGATTTTTAAAAACTTTACATGAACCTGTAAATATCCGAATAAAAGGAGATTTGGGGGATGGGTGAGATGGCTCAGCAGGTTGACATCCTAAGTTAGATCTCCAGGACCTAACTCTTGGAAGGAGAAAACCAATGCCCATAAGTTGTCTTCTGACCTCAACAGGTGTGTGGTGGCACCCCCCCACACACACACATAAAGACCATCAAATAAAATAGTGGGCATAATAATTTTTAAAAAGATACAGCTATCTTGCTTGTCATAGCCAGAACTGGAAACAGCCTAAATGCCCCTCAACTGAAGAATGGATAAGGAAAATGTGGTATATTTACACAATGGAGTACTACACAGCAGAAAAAAAGAACAACAGCCTGAATTTTGCAGGAAAATGGATGGAGCTAGAAAACATCATTTTGAGTGAGGTTACCCAGACCCAGAAAGACAGTTATCACATGTACTCACTCATAGGTGGTTTTTAANAAAAATACAAGATCTCCTGAGTAAATTGGGAGCATGGGGACCTTGGGGGAGGATGGAAGGGGGGAGAGAGGAGCAGAGAAAAATGTAGAGCTCAATAAATATCAATAAAAAAAGATACAGCTATCTGTTGCTGAGAAAACATCCCATCCATGATGGGAGATACCAATATGAGACTTTTGCCCATGTTCTAATCCCAAGGATGCAAAAGAGAAAGAGGAGAAAGAAAGGATGCAGAAGAATTGCATGCACCCCCATTTCCAGAACGATTGGGGTGTCCCAGCCTAGAATGGAAGCAAACATATACCAGGCCTTTATGGGCTTTATTTGGCATTCTGGAATGGGAAACATACCTGTCTTGGTTACTGTTCGAATGCTGTGGCCAAGGCAACTAATAAACGAAAGCTTTTTCTTGGGGGCTCGCTTCTAGCTTCAGAGGTTAAGTCCATGGTTGTCATGGTGGGAGTGTGCCAGCAGGCAGGCATGACACCGAAGCCCACCTGAGAGCTTCTGTCTGATCCATAAGCTCCAGGCAGCTAGCTAGCAAGACCAGGTCTTGTGTGGGTTTTGAAACCTCAAAGCCTATGTCCCAGCCCCACCCCAATGACAGATTTCCTTCGATAAAGCCATGCCCCTAATCTTTCCTAAACACTCCACCAACTGGGAATCAAACACTCAAATACATGAGCCTGTGGGTGAGGGGCTTCTCATTCAAACTTTCCCAGCACCTTCCTACAGTAAATGTTCTAGTGAGCTGAGCAAGCAAGCGGGGGTCCTTTGGGGGTTTTTTGATTGTTTTTTGAGAGAAGGTTTCTTTGTGTTCCATCCTGGAACTCACTTTGTAGGCCAGGCTGGTCTCGAACTCACAGAGACTTAACTGCCTATCTCGGAGTGCAGGTGGGAAGGGGGAAATCAAAGGTTTGGGCCACCACACCCAGTAAGGGGTTTGGTTTTATAGACAGAGAAGGAGAAGAAGCAGGAACAGAGAGCAAAGGGGAGACTGGTCATTGCATAGTTAATTTCCTTGTGTGGGCAGGGGGATAGAACAATAATCTAAAAACATAATAATAACCAGATAACACCAGTTTACGTTTGGGGGCAGAAGGATCTTCACTGTCATGCCAACTGAAACGTGTCTGCATGGAAAATTTGGTGACCTTTCTTTTCCCTGATTTCTGTGAAGGTCAGAAAACAATTTATTTCTTGGTTTGGTGATCTGGAACTTTAGTGTAACACTTTGATTTCTGTTTGATCTGCCAGTGCCCAGCTCTGGAGCTTGCTCTAAACTACCCAGCCTCCTTCACAGAACCTTTGTCATGGCCGGTTGGGGATGTGTCTCAGCAGTAGAGAACTTTCCTGTCATGCACAAACTCCTGGACTGGATCCCCAGTGCTGTCTAAAACTGTTAACATCTGGAATTCCTCACCATGAGCTCATCACGTGAGTTTGAGGCTCACTGTGTTAGTCTACGCCCGTGACTGGCAGTTCTTTCCGCTCAGACGTTAACACGGTGTGTGTTTCCAGGCCAACGACAGTCACAGGATCCCAACAGAAGTAAACATATATACACATTTCTCAGCCCTGGGCTGTCCTGAGGAAAAGCTTGCAAAAAATGAGATTACCGTTGAACATTCCAGATGCACACTGAGCACCAAACAGAAGAAATCAAATCAAGTTCATGTGTTGACGTGTCTTAGGTAATTTTAGTGTCAAAGAGCAGAAAGGGACGATTTGCTACAAAAGCCCTAGACTGACAGCGGCAATAGAAGGCAACAGAAGAAAAATGAGATGCTTTTCCCCAGATGCGAGAGAAAACATCTGTCAACCAAACCGACCTGCTGTGGTAGAGGGGCATCCTTGAGGCCACACCAGGACCTCGCCAGCAAGGGACCCTCCCTGGGAGAGGCTTGTCAGGAGACACGGGACTTGGATAAGAGCAGACACGTGATGAACTAATCAGTGAACACTTGGATGACTCCAAACAAGTACTGAGCACACAAGGCAAGAACAGTAACAATTCGCCCAGGAAGTCTGGAAGATAAAATTACAGCCCAGAGCGAGTACGGACTTGAGAAGCAGAATAACTAGAAGTCACTCAGCAGTCCTAACACTGAGATGTGTTAAGACGGGGAAATGGGACAGATCTGTGCTGTACTGCCCTAATCCAGAACTCCGGAGTTCAAGGCAAGAAGACAGAGGATACAAGGTTATTCTGGGCTAAGCATAAAATACTAGAAATTGAACTGGCTCCTAAAGCAGTAGGCTAATGCACGGTGGTCTCAGAGAGAAGAGAAGGAAGCCCAACAGGGCAGACCTAGAAGGAATTTCCCAAGCACACCATTCAGTGTGCGTCGTCATCCATGAAAAAAGAAAGCTCGTTCAACATCAGATGACCATGTGTCTGGAGAGGGTCTTCCAAGAGATGGGATCACACGGCCTTCCTGGTCAGCAGGAAGCCTGCACTGAGACACAGGTTGCTCGGGGTGAGTGATTGTCACAGCTGAGGTTGTCTGTGCTGCTCGGCTGCTTGCACATTTAGTGCCAGGGTTACGTGTGCGACAGACTACATTCTATCCATTCCACTTCAGAACGATATTTCTGATGATTTTAACATAATGGATGCCAAACGTAGACCATCTCAACTACTCATAAGGCAAACACTGGGCTTCTTAAGGCGACTGTACAGCAGAAGCATCTGTGCTGCGAGATTTTTGTCGCTGTGTCCTGGGGATCAAACAAAGCCGGTGCTCCGGTTTGCTGGGGCAGTGCTCCATCTCTTGGCCCATCCGTATCCCATCATCAGTACTTCAGATGCTGTGAAGCATCACCTGTGTGCCCCGGAGTCCTGGACACCCTGTCCATGAACTCAGTGCCCAAATACACAGTGGGGAAATTCCCACAGCCGTTTTGATATATCCGAAGGCCGGGAACTCAGAGAACCCAAGGCTACTGTGAGTAGCAACACAGAACAAACAAAATAGCCAGTCACAAGATCTTCAGGCATCACAATGAAACCTGGGGTTTAGACCTCGGGATGAACTGACCAGTATGAGCAGTGCTGTTATATTCCAAGAACACAAGGTAAGCTTGACAAAAACACTCGCTTTACTGATGCGGTCTTTGAAAGCGTGCCTTGCTGAACGTCCCCTTATACAATGAAGCGATGGGTCTTAGCACATCATCTATGGCGCGTTTGTCACCACCGGTGTGTTTATCTGTCACATGACACATTTTGCTACTCACGGATGTGACTGTCGGTAGCCCCAATGTCCTGACTGCATCACAGAGGCATCTACCTGCTGCACTGGGCTCCTTCTGGCACAGGCAAATAAATGACTTTATGCAGATTATGCAGCGCTTAGTCATTAATATTCACATCTCCCCATTCTGATATTGGAGAGGCAGACTCCAAACTGAATTTGGATCATAGATCACTTCTGTCAAAATAAAATTTTTTTGTGCTAAACTATCTGATGAAAGTTTCAAAACCACACAAAATCTCCATGTCCACATCCACTTAAAACAGGTTCTGAAAACCCCATCCCCACCTGCCCACTCTAGAAGGCTCCATCCCCTCGAGCTGGCTCCAGCCTCGCAGCTCGCTTTCCTCTCCTACATTCCACCTTCCTCCCCGCCTTTGCCTTTCCTCTGCCAGAGCCTGTCGGCCAGCGTTGACTTCAGTCTTCTCGAATCCTCTATTTCCTGTGCTGGCCTACTGCCTAGAACAATTCCTCAAAAACACAATACTTACCAAAAAACTTTCCAACTGACGTGCATGTAGTCATGAAACTTTGAAAGTCGAATTACTCCCCTCATGCGCCACATCTCACTCTTGTCTAATTGCCACTTCTGCACTATCAACCATTCCCATCTTTCTGGTTCCAATGTGACTCAGTTGATTTTATAGTCAGAATAAGGTTTTCAAAGATGTTCCTGCCTGTGCTTTCTATTAGTGAAGAATGACCTCCTAACCACACCCTACTTCAGACTTCAGACTATCACAGGGCGTCTGAAATAACTGCGGATGCTTCTGTTCTTCAGCAACTCCAGGAACCTCCCAAAATCTTCTGCCCTCAGAGAATTCACTTATACTTTTGGGTTTTCGTTTGCATGAGTCATAAAGCAGAGCTTCCCTGGGCTTTTGCTTCTGGTGCGTTAGAATCCTTGGCTAGTTCATGTTCAGTTCCTATGACGACTGCAACTTTAATTTCTGTACACAACTGTCTACTTGTAATAGGTGTCATGGAAGAAGATATGCCAGCAGTGTCTAGTTTTACAGTGCTAGATGGTGCGTTTTACTTTCCGCAGAGTTTGGCAGACTTTGTGGAACTACGTGAAAGCTTGCCCTAAAACGTTTAATACTCAAATAGTCAAAAAGCACCTGGTCGGCCTCGAGAGTGTAGCTCAGTGGGCGGAGTCGTTAGCAGGTGTGAAGCCCAACGCCTCATAAACCAGCACTTGGGAGGTTGGAGGCAGGAGGATCAAGAGCTAAAGGTCATCTTTGGATACATAGAGAGTTTGAGGCCAGCCTGGGTTACATGAGATCTTGCGTCAAAACAAACTGTACTAATTTTTGCTACGCCAAAACCCTCCAGTGTTCTAATGCAGCTAAATGATAGGAACGAATATATGTAGTCTTCTTTTTCTTCAAAGGGATTCAGAAGCTATTTAAAATCAATTTCCCAATCAGAGAAGCATTTGGCAAGGGTTCCTTAAAAGTACATGGGAAACTGGTGGTGGCGGTGGTGGCGCACGCTTTTAATCCCAGCACGCGGGAGGCAGGGGCAGGCGGATCTCTGAGTTCAAGGCCAGCCTGGGCTACAGAGGGAGTTCAGGACAGGTAGAGCTACACAGAGAAACCTTGTCTCGAAAAAAAGAAAAAAAAGTACATGGGAATTTTGTTATCAACATATATTTGAATTTAACTTTTCGTCAAGCTATGTACCTTCAGTCTAGAAACTGTAATTTTCTTTATCTTTTTTCTCTTTTGGATTATAAACTACTTATTATTATTATTAGGATATGTGTATGGGAGGGAGGGTTGGGTATCATGGTGCACATACGGAGGTCAGAGGACAACTCTGTTTTCTCCTCCACTTTATGAGAGTAGACCAGGCTGGCTCAAAGTCCAGGCGATCCTGCTGTCTCAGCCTCCTGAGATGGACGTACAGGTGTGCGCACCAGCGTGCTAATCTTGAAAACTCCATCTCTGGAGTCTGTGGGTGAAATCATCTTGATTTTCTCCCGGGTTCCTATTTTGCCGTTCTTGCTTGTTTTTCATTTCTATTATTTTTAGCTTCTCTTTTCCTTTCTCAGCGTTCTTTCAAAATGGTAAGAGTATTCTGGTCCTGCCAGATCTTTTGTTTCCTTTGTATAATTTGGCAAGAGGAAAACAACCTGCCCGTTATTAAAACGTAGAGAAAACATCAACTGTGTGACAAAAACTGTTTCGTCGGGCACGGGCTTGCAAAAACTAATCTTATAGCGATAGACAATGATGCTTCTGTTATATATTTATATTTGCTGAGGAAGGAACTTAAAATTTCAAATAAAAAGGAACATAGGGTTTCAGTTTGCAGCATAAGCACGGGGACCTGAACTCAGGCTCACAGCAGCCATGTTAAAAGCTCAGTGCAGCTGACACTGGAGAGGAGAGGAAGATAGGTCTGGGGGCTCTGGCCATAGTCGAGGGGTCTGTAGGATCAGTGGTCATAGCAAAAAATAAGGTGAGGCACTAGGAAAAGTGTCCAACATCAGCTTCGGGCCTCTATCGGAATGCACGGACACACGCACACTCACACGCACACGCACACACTCACACACACTCGCACACACACACTCACTCACACACACTCACACTCACACACATGCACACTCACACACGCACACTTGCACACACATGCACACACACATGTGCACACGCACACTCGCACACACTCACACACTCACACACACTTGCACACACTCACACTCACGCACACACACATGTGCACACTCACACGCACACGCACACTCGCACACACTCACACACACACTCGCACACTCACACTCACACACGCATACTTGCACACACTCACGCACACACACTCACTCACACTCACTCACACACACATACTCACACACTTGCACACACGCACGCGCTTGCACACACTCACGCACACTCACGCACATGCTTGCACACACTCATGCACACTCACGCACACACACTCACACTCACTCACACTCACACGCGCACTCGCACACACTCGCACACTCACGCACACACTCACACACGTGCACACATGCACACACATGCACACACTCACACACATGTGCACACGCACACTCACACACACAGACAGACACTCACACTCACCAACTGCCCTGGAAGTAGGCACACATTAGTGTCACTCCAGACACTTATTTTATGGCAGGCGTTCTGGCTGTCACTGCCCTGCTGCACGGGCCAGCCCGCTTCCTCTCCCCGGTGTTGCCCAGTCAGGTCACCCACATCACTCCTGAAACAAACAGTTCAGATTTAGCAGTGAAAACCTACGATGCAAAGATAGGAACACATCAGACCAACAATCCAGGGACTGTAGGCAGTGGGAAGACTGTTTGAGATCCCATCAGCCCACAAACCGCTTCCGTGACAGTCTGAGGCAACCAGCTAACCCTTCTCCTAGGCAGCAACCCTGAGCTACAGATGGGAAGCCCTGGGTGTCCCCAAAAGAAAGGCCCTCCAGGGTGACAGGCACATTGTCCAGAGTGCTCACCGTGACGAATGACTCTGCGTGGAACAGCAGGTGGATGGACACCACAAAGAGAAAGAGAATATGAATAAATAGATGAATGAATATAGATAGGCTAACTTCATTCAAATGTGGAAAAGCCTTTGGAAGCAACCCTGCATAGGAAGGACAGTATGGACGGCAGAGGAAGGACAATTCTAGCTGTCTTTTCAAGGGGGTCTTATGGAACAAGGATTGTTTCTGCTTACTGTTGCTGCTGCATTCATTCCTCTGTTGAAGTGCTAAGGATTAACCCCATGCATGTTCTTAGCATGTGCTCAGCGTGTGCTGTCTCCATGAGCTTCGTCCTGGGTCCCAGGAGCAGGATGCTGTCAACCTAGCCTACTGAAACAGACAAGCTGTGGACTGAAAAAGAAAAGTTACCTGTTCCCTTAGGAGAAGCGTGCTCAGTCCTGAGACATGTAGCTTGGGTCCGTCTTTGTTCAAGGTCTTGGTGAAGTCACTACCATGGTTCTGCTGGAGGGGGCAGAACGCCCTACCAGCCAAATCTTCCTACTTAGAGGACTGATGTGAAGGGGTGAGTGGTCTGGGAGGTCCTTCTGTCTGTGTTGCTTTTATTGGTTAATGAAACCGCTTTGGTCTATAGCAAGGAAGAACTTAGCTAGGCATGGAAAACTAAACTGAATGCTGGGAGAATATAGGTGGAGTCCAGAAGAATCCATGTAACCTGCTCTGCCCCCCTCAAGACAGATGCTGAAACTTTACCTGGTAAGCCACAGCCTCAGGGCAACACACAGATTAATAGAGATGGGCTAGATTAAGATGTAAGACTTAGCCAATGAGAAGCTAGAGCTAACGGGACAAGCAGTGATTTAACTAATACAGTTTCTGTGTGGTTGTTGCAGGAGTCTGGGTGGCCCGGGAAATGAACAAGCAGCCTCCTACAACAGGTGAGATCCCCAGGGCTCCGTTGCTGAAGTACCATGACTGGCTGGGACTGAGGGCCACTTTTTGATGACTCTGCAGTTCAAACCTGTAACCAGCCGAGGGTCCTTTTACGTATCCCTTCTGCTTCACAGCCTGCAGAGGAAATGATTCTCCCTTGACAAAGGGGGATCTTGCCAGGGACGACCTCACTGACTGGGGAACAGTGAGGCAACTGAAATTCAACTTGAAGAGCCATCAGGGTCCAAGCCCATCCTCAGCTAGCGAAGGAAACACTGATTTCACGTGTTAATACAGCCTTAGTGACGCACAAGTCAGAATCAGTTATCTACTGAGACTCTTCATCCTGCCTATTTCCTTACTCATTTGAAGACAGAATCTCACTGTCTAGCTCATGGTAACCTCAAACTTGGAATCCTCCTGCCTGCCTCCCAAATGCTGAGATTATAAAGTGTGCACCATTTTGCCTGGTTCCATTGAAATTATTTTTGGGTGGACTTAAACTTTACTCTGTGTTCCATTTTGTTTCTGTACAACATTTATTTATTTTAAGTTAAAATTTTTATTTACTTAAATTTTCAAGAAGTGGTCATTAAATTCTGCTTGCTTTGAAAAAAAAATCACATCAATTAGAAAATCGTGAGTTTACCAGGCATGGTGGCTTGTGTCTGGAATCCCAGATCTTCCAGAGATGGAGACAGCTGTGTGAGCCCAGGAGTTAGCAGCCAGTTTAGGTCTCAAAACCAAAGCTTATGTCAGAGAGAGGTGACCCGGGGACAAGGGAGAGAGAGACTGATTATGTTTTATAATTCTCTTAGATAACAAAAATCATCTCCAAGGCAGTGAAATGAAGAGTGCGGAAAGGTGTGTGCATGCGTGTCTGAAAGGGAAGCCGCTGCCTTCACTGGATTCTTGGCATAGTCCACAGCTAAAGAAATGGTTCTGATGTGACTAGACACTAACCGTACAGCTTTTGGGCTCTCAGCAAACATCTAGATGGAGCTTTTGAAATCTTTGGGTGGCAGCATGCACCAAGTCTTGGCCATCACATTCTCCCATTACTAGCCCTCACCCCCATCTGGAGTTTCGAACCCTCACTCATGACAGTCAGTCAATCAATGACGGAAAAACCTTAGCCTAGCTTTTTATTTTTTTATTTATTTGCTTGTTTATTGTTTTGTTTTGTTTTTAATGATCTTCAGTTCCTTTGCTCTTCTCCAGTTTAGCATTGAAGATCCTTTTAAATGACAACTTAAGGCATCTGAGAGGTCCCACTCCGTTCATTCCGGGAGTATGTTTGCTAAAGCATGATGCTCAGAGACATCCAGAAAGTATTTGTAAGGCATATGTGTTACACAAGCACCGGCTAAAGGCTTCCCACTTGGATACATTGAAGCAAGATCAATGGAAAGTGACTTCCTTGAGTCATCTATTGAAAAGAATATTTATTATGCAAAACAGTCTTCCATATATTAAGGTATTGCTACCCACATATCTTCTGGGACCAGAGCTTTGAGGTACAATGCTTACAGTGAGAAAGACTCTTCAGTGATGGGCTGCGTGGGTAGGATTCATCTATAGCTTGGCACAGAAAAGCCAACTAGCCTATCAGAAGGCTTCATTTGAGACCATGGCCTCTTTACCTTCTAGCCCCTGAGACTGGATTAGACAACACTATTTGTGACGCTAAGATTTAGTTTCACGTCTCCTGTTCCCTTAGCTGTCTGTACCCGCAGCCCATCCCAGACTCCACCTTTTCTTGTTTCCAATGATGTAAACTTTAAGACTCCTTCTATTCTGTGATCTTAGCATCTTCTGGAATGCAGGAGATGATCATGTGCCATGTGTGTCTGTCGAACACCACAAGTGTGAGTGTGAGCAGCTCATATGAGCAGGTCGTTCACAATTGAGTGAGTGGGTTTAGAGAGGTCCAAAGTCACACGTTGTCCTTTTGGACAGTAATATAGTCTGCGAACAGGAGATGGCCTCCACATGGCTTCACCTGTAAAACAACAATTAAATGTAGCCTCCTGGTTCACAAGCAAGAGAGAACACAGATACCCAGGAAGGGCTTGCCAGCCATTCCCCTTGCATAGACACAGGCTCGAAGTGCCAACTGTTAATGTTTCTCTTAAATGCAGGATCTACAACATCAAGTGTGGCACCGTCTTCTGGATGTCGTGACTCCCTGTGCGCTGTTAGCACTTGCGTCCTGGTCCAGAGAAGGAGCCTCTCCTCAGCTCGAGTCGGAAGCATGGCACTTGCTGGCTTCTCGCCTCCAGCCCAGCTTCTGCGTACATGGCAGGAAGGCAGTGCAACCCAGCTTACTACATTAGGTACCCAGTGTTCTGTGGTTCTTGGAGCCAACCAGTGTTGTGGGCTTCACTGAACTTCATCTTCCTTGGCCACAATCAAACTACATTTGAGCAGTCAACAGTTAAAAGCTTTTGTTTCGTTTTGTTTTAACCTGGTTTCTTCATTCAAAGCTCCGTTTTCGCCTTTTCCTTTTCTCTGCCAGGGGTGCACTATGTGCTAGGACTTGCAATCTCTTTGCCATGTTATTTATTCTGTATCCTCCCCACCCCCTGCCAAAGTCCACGGTAGAGTTAATGGCTTTGGAATCTGAGTTGAGTTGAATAGATGCTCACGGTTCCACTCACACTTATATGGAGCATCTAAAGGATTGCCATCCTGGTGGATGATGTCAAACTCCCTATATAGCCGTGTAACCAAGGCTGGCCTTGAACTGCTCCTCCAGACTCAGCCTCCCGAGTGCTGGGTGTGTGCCACCATGACTGGCTTGGCAAAACAGCTACTGTTACCCAGAGGAGAGCTCTAGGGTCTAAGGCCAGGGTCGGCACGTGTCCATTCTCTCTAGCACTGGGGTTGTCTGCCATCCTTTACGGTCCCCTTCTATTGCAACAGTAGAACAAACTGTTACATGGTCATCTGGCCACTCAAAATAAACATTAGCTTTCTTAGCCTTCCTTGTAACATGCTCTGGCCCTGAGACTCAGTTTGGGCTACTGGGAAGGGCCATTCTATTTAGGCATTGTTGCTATACATGACAGGCATGCTGTATCATGAACTGTGTCATGAAAACCGTATGTCAAGGATGGAAGAGCAGGCAATAGGAAGGATGGGTTGGTGGGATGGCTCAGAGGGTGAACAAACTTGCTATGAAGCCCAGATGAGATAGCCCAAGCTCAAACTCTGGAACCCACTGAAAAAGAGAAGAAAAGATCTCACATCTTAGCACTTCTATTGGAGTTTGAGGCAGAGACAGGAGAACCAGCTGGAAGCTTGCATGCGCAGAGCCTCAGTAGGAACGATAGGAAACCATGCTGCCAAATGGGTGGAGAGAGGATGAACTCCAGAAAAGCCGGCCTCTGGCATTCCTGCACATGCGCACGAGTGCACACGGAACAAATGATCAGGTGATCAATAACTGCCAGCGGTTGTCCCTACTAAGTACAACTAAAACCTAAGAATGCACATAATGGAGCAGGAGGGTAGCTTGAGGCCCCAGCATTGGCCCCCATAGCACAGCAAAAACCAATAACCACAGAACCAGAAACATAAAACACTCTCAGCATCGGAGAGACAGGTCACCTGCGAACATGGTGAGCCAAGGAACAGCAAGGCAGTGAGTTCCTGGTGTTTTCTCTTTGCCTGATATATCTTGGATTTGGAAGGGAGCAAGCGAGCAAGTTGGAAATGCCAAACAGGCCAAGAAAAGAAAAAAGGCTCCCACAAAAGCCTGCTCTCCCCAGCCAAGGACCTGAAAAGGGGCCGTCGAACAAGAACAGAACACTTTCAGATGAAAACAGTTCTAGCTGTAGCCAAACACCACGGAGAAGCTGTGGCTCCCATCCCACCACCGCTAGGAGAGGCCAAACGGGAGCTGGGATGTCAGCCCTCATCCCGGGTGTGAAGCAAATGCTAAGTGTACAATGTGAATATAAAACACTGCCAGGCTGGTGTGAAAGAGGGTGTATAGGGACCTCAGAATTCACCCCTGCCAGAGGGCATGAGCTGCTTCACAGAGTCAGCAGAGACCACACAGGCAGGCTGTGTGTTACCCCCTCTCCACCATAACGAGACACTTTCACCCACGGGGGTGGTGTCAGAGTCAGACTTCACCTATGCCCAGCAGCAAGCAGGCTACTCCATACCCTGTGATGTCAGTGGAAGCAACACGGGGTACAGAACGGCCTGCTTCTATCCCTCCCAGTCAAAACAACAAAATTAGAAAAGTCTGGGGTTCTAACTCAGTGGTACAGGGCCTGCCAAGCAAGCGTGAGGTCCTGGGTTTAATTCTCAGCACTGCAAACATGGAAGACTCTCATTTAACCTAGAAAAAGCCAGAAAGAAAGTAATAAGGATTAAGAATTGAAATAAATGAGAAAATAATAATGAATGAAGCCATAATGAGACAGAGATATCTCTACAAAAAGATCATCACAATGGGCAGATAGGTAGAAGACTGATAAGTCAAGAAAATTTAGATATTAGGCATGAAGCAAGGGTTATAGCTGTACATATCAAACATGCAATACAAAGGCTGTAAAATAGAGACCAGACATATAGCATATGTGTATGCAAGCCCCCCATGAAATAGGCCATAAACAACTCGTGCAAACAACATTATGCTCAGCATTTACATTTAGATGAATTGGGGTACTGCTTTTGCTATTTGTTTGTTAGTTTTGAGACAGGGTCTCTCTACGTAGCCATGACTGTCCTGGAACTCACTATGTAGACCAGACTGGTCTTAAACTCACAGAGATGCGCCTGTCTTTGCCTGAGATTAAAGGCATGCACCTCCATGCCTGGTCATGGGTATTTTTTAAAATCAGAAACCAAGAGCTCTTGCCTGGTCCTAGTATGATTTCTATTACTGAGGTATTTTAGGTCTGTTGCCATGACCAAAAGCAACTTGAGAAGGAAGGGGTTTATTTGGCTCACACATCCCTATCACAGTCCAGCATTGAGGGAAGTCAGGGCAGGAACTCAAGCAGAGACCTTAGAGGAACGCTGCTTATTGGCTTGCTCAGCCTGTTTTCTGATACAGCCCAGGGCCACATGCCGGGGAGGCACCACCCACAGTGGGCTGGACCCTCCCATGTCAATCACCAACTGAGAAAAGGCCTCACAGGTTTGCTTTCAGGCCAGCCAGGTAGGTGGAGGCATTTTCTCAAATGGCCCTTATAGCAAGTCGACAAAACCAAAACCAAAAAGACCTAGCATGCCTAGGATGAAATAGATAATTTAAGTAATTTTTATAACTAAAATAATTGAATTATTATTAAAAGATTTTCCAAATTAAAACTGGCACCTGCCTACATGACCTCTTCTAGAAAACAGAATATTTCTTAGTTCATTTTGTGAAGTTAATACTCTCCTGAGAACTGTTGGGGACCTGAAGGAGATGACACAGTAACATAGAGCATGGGAAAACACAGAAGCTTTTTAGGAGGGGACCACATCAGGAGAACAGAGGGACGAGGACAGCCCCAAAAAGAGGATGTGGTCCAGAGGCCCAGCAGGGAGCCCCCAATTCAGAGGACTCCAGAGGGAATCAGTGGGCAAGTGTTAATAAGATGACTATATGAGAGAACTATACGAGATAGATAACTATGATATAACTATATGAGATTATGATATAACTAATGAGATAGATAACTATGATATAACTAACGAGATAGATAACTATGATATAACTAACGAGATAGATAACTATGATATAACTAACAAGATAGATAACTATGATATAACTATATGAGATAGATAACTATATGAGATAGATTACTGTATGATATAACTATACGAGATAGATAACTATGATATAACTATATGAGATGATATAACTATATGAGGTAGATTACTGTATGATATAACTATATGAGATTATGATATAACTATATGAGATAGATAACTATGATATAACTATATGAGATAGATAACTAT
>LOEQ01000770.1:139653-151083 GCA_001685075.1 Bramus lutescens | reverse complement strand
TCTGTGTGTGTGTGTGTGTGTGTGTGTGTGTGTGTGTTTTTCTCTCCTCTCATTTTGAGGCAGAGTCTCATGCAGACTTGCCTGGAACTCCCTATGTAGCCAAGTATGACTTTGAACTTCTGATCCTCCTGCCTCCTTTCTTCCCCAGGCTGGAATTACAGACCTCCACCCCACACTTGGTTTGTACAGTTCTGAGGCTGGAACCCAGAGCTCCATGAAAGCCAGGCAAGTGCTCCGCTATGTGAGCTACATCTCCAGCCCTGATTTAGTCTCTGTGCTGAGATGGCATTTGTCTTCATAGTTTGGACCTTCGGAAGAGCTCGAAGCCACCTGGTCTGGCCCTTATGTCCATGGTGGGGCACAAAGTTCTCGGTAAGGCTAGACGGGGGAAGGGAACTTGTGTGATGGAGAATTCCTGGAGAGAAGCTGTCTGCATAGGATAACACACTCATAAAAACCTCAGTGACTATGGTGAGTTGGGAATGTAGCTGACCTAATAGCCTGATTACAGTTTCTTTGGGGCTATCTTTAGCCTCTCAGTCTGTCAGTCATTGTCTGTAACAGAACTAACATCCTGACAAATAGATTAAGAAAAAGAAAATCGTTGGAGGGGTATTAAGGTATCAAACCCATTTTACACCAATTCAAGGGCTAAGAGCACCCCTTTCAGATAACATCTGGGGCACATCTGCCTGGCTGCCTGCTACCTGCTTCTCTGATGTACCAATGTGTTTTAAAATTGCCTCGATTTGGGACTTTCTTTGTTCTGCTAATACAGAACATCATAACCTGCATCCATGGTGGGACATAAAATCGGGGTAACCTCCCTCCATCTTCTTAGGGACCCTAGTCAGTCCCATTTAGTTCTAGAGTACTTCCTATTATCTTTGAGGAGAGAGCTGCGTTTTGTTTGTTTGTTTGTCTATTTTTGCATCCACAGCAGTGATCTGGGAGGCATGAATGTTGTCAGAGATGGCAAGGTGACGTGGGAGCTGGTGCCAAGCTTGAAGAACAAAGGAGGCCTTGGGCTGCCCACTGCGTTAGGAATGGGTTTCTGCCAGATATTAGCAGGGGCTGTGATGATTAAGGACAGAGTGACCTTGCAGTGTGGAGGACCTCATTGTTCACCATCTTCTCGAAACCAGGTTGTGGCACTTGATTCTTTGGGTATGCATAAACTTAGCTGACCCTGTGTGGGAAAGAGTCATTGTCCTTGGACCTTTCCCGAGAACAGAATCTTTTCATCTGGTCCTCAGCACCCAGAGCAGCTCAGGACACACTGAAAACAGTAAATGTTTGTGGGCAGGTTGTTTGGTTTGGTGTCAAGAGTTGAACCCAGGGTCTTGGGCATGACTGGGGAATGCTCTGCCACACAGCTGTGCCTCAGGCTCTTAATTCTTAATTTGTTTTTAAAGATTGGTTCACTTTCATTGCCTGTGTTTGGAAGTTTTGCCTGCATGTCTGTCTGTGTGCCATGCGCTTGCCTGGTGCCCACGGAGGACAGAAGAGAGTTCAGATGCCCTGGAACTTGAGTTAGGATGGTTGTGAGCTGCCATGTGCTGGGAATCCGGGAAGCACACTTGGGTCTTCTGGACGAGCAGCCAGTACTTGATGAGCCGTTTCTCCAGCCCCCCATCCCTCAGTCTCTTTTCACACCCATGGCCTCACACTCTACCCATACTTCTGCTCTGACCGCTTCCTGGAGAAGTGTAGACCTAACTGTTAAGAACTCAGGGTGTGGCAAACAGAATTCCTGGATTTCAGCTCCAGTGCATCAATAGTTAGCCTTGTGTTCTTGGGAGAAATATTTAATTCCTCTGTGTTCCAGCATTCTCACATGCAAATTGCACATACGATATCGTCTGCTTCCTAGAGTCCTTGTGTGGGGTTATGGGTTAAACTGTATTCCTCAAACCAGATGTGTCAATATCTTAACTTCTAATATCTCAAAATTTCAATCTATTTTAAAATAAAGTTTTCAAAAATGGTAATCAAGTTGTTAGGATCAGTGGTAGTGTGATAAACCTGGTTCCTTATTAAAAGGGGGATGTCTCGCCTGGAGAGACAGCCCAGTGAGTAAACATACTTACTGCCAAGCCTGACATGGGCATTTACTGCACAGAGCTCACATGGCAGAGAAAGAGAGAACTGACTTCCACCAGCTTTTCTCTGACCTCCATATACATGTCCCATATACTCACAACACACACACAGGATAAATGAATTAATTTTAAAAAAAATTAAAGAGGACAATTTGAACATAGAGATAAAACACACACTCAGAGAGAAATCCTTACCAAGAATGGAATTACTTTGCTGCAAGCCAAGCAACTTTTGGAACTACCAGAAGCTGGAAACCAGAGCTCTCTTTTCCCTACAGCTCAGAGAAAGCGCAATCTTGTCCATGCTTGGATTGCTGACTTCTAGCTTGCTGAACAGAGATGACTGCTTCCTCTTGTCCTTAGCCACTGAGCTCTGGGATGCTAAGACACCTAGATTTCACTCATCTGTGTGAAAGGAAAAACATCTGGCTCAGGAGTCCCAAGGCCAAGTTCTTAGCACAAAGGAGATTTCTTTGCCCCAGAGAGAAGGGAGGGGTCAGGGAACAAGAGACAAAGATAGGAGATAAAGGAAAAGGAGAAGGGAAGAGGCAAAGGAAAGGGGACATGGGGTAGTGTTAAAAATAATCTTAAGAGGAGCCTCTCCACTGGTGCAAATAATTTCAATCAGATCAGATTACAGCGAATCAAAGATGCCCACATTGAATAAATGCAGCTCTCCGGGTGTCTGGGACAGCAGGGTGAGGAGAAGAGGAGAAGGGAGAGACAGAAGGGGGGACACGCAAAAGCAAAACCCGAGACCACGTGTTCTTCTCTGCAGCAGCCTAAATAGCCCGTGGGAGAGGTCCTGACCCTCCCTGGGGAGGGGTCAGCGTTGGGGGGCTTTCCAAGAGGTGGAGTCCGGCCCAAGGCAACTCCCAGGGGGCGGGGGCTTGAAATGGAGCTTCCTGCTCCATTGGTGCCCCAAGGATGAATGCCAGGGGCTGGGGTGATGCTTTCAATCAATCATCCCAGACTTCTTAGATATAGGAGTGTGACCATACAACCCAGAGTCCTTGGATATAGGGGTGTGTGTGGGAGGCGATTGGAGTCTCACTTTTAGCCAAACATCCCAGACTTCTTGGATATAGGAGTGTGACCAAACATCTGGTTCCCTGACTGGGAATTGAACCCAGGCCACAGCAATGAGAGCACCAAATCCTAACCACTAGATGTCTTATGATTATTCCTAATAGATGGAGGTTTTCCACTGAGGGAGTCTGTTTTCCCCGTGGGCCCAGGGCCCAGGGCCATGTGCTAGGGCCATGTGCTAGAAAACGCTCTTTGTGCACTTCCGGCCAGGCAAGATCAGCTTTGACTCGAATTCCCCTTTTGAGTACATGGCCAGTAGGGTTTGGGGGACCCATTCACTTACCGCGTTTTCCAATGAAGTCACGGCCGCACGGGAAGCCTGACCCATGTGGCGAAAGCCAGGCTCTCGCTGAGATGAGATCTGGGTGTTTAGAGACGTCCCCACTCATTTCTCATGTACCCCCATTTTGACCCAAGAGTTCTGTCTGGTGGACGCATTGTGACAGGCTTGAGTTTCACTAGGCATAAATTTCTTATGAGTCCTTGCAATATTACTCAAATGCCCTTGGGCAGCCTTTTACAAAAATTCTTTTAAATTGGGGCTATCTGTCATCTAAAGTAAACAAGGCTCCAAAAGCCCACGGTTTCCGTCATGTGTCATGCGCTCCCATCCTGCTCCCCCACATTTCCCTCCCTGCTCTCTAGCTATTTGCCTTTTGTTTGTCTCACTCTGGGCACCTTACCCTTTTCCCCCTTTCCCTAGCTGTTTGCCGTTGGTCTCACTCTGCTAAACTACACCAGGATTTTTAAGTTGGTCAGATGACACAGGTTTCTAAAAGTGTCCTGTTTGTCTGTCTGTTAGAATAATGTGGCCACAGTATGTCTGTGACTTTGTGGGTGTGTTTTCATGATGTTTCTGTGTGCATGTGTGCTTATGTTAAGGTCAGTAAGACTTATAACTCCAGGCTATAACAGCTCTGGAAAAATATAAACACATGGGTAACTGACATTTCAACCTCACCACCACCTTGGATAAGAGTTCCCACGTGTGCTAGTATTCTTTGACTTATTAAAATATTCCTTTTAATCTTACATTTACTAGCATTGGCAAACTGTAACTAATTGGATAAAATATACATCTAAATTTAGCTTATATGCTCAGTTTAAAATAACAGGTGCCTTTACAGATCTGAGGTATGGCATTTAATAAAAGAGCCTCTAACACAGAGACATGCCAGCTCCTGCAGCATCCTATAGCTCCTCCAAGAAGATACACGGCAACAGAAGGATCTTCTGCCTCCAGGCTTGCCTTTGGTCTTGGCAAAGCCAGTCACACAGCAAAAAGCAGCCTTCCACCTCTTCAGCTTCCTGGATGCTTCACCCAGGATCTTTTCATCCTGCCAAGACAGGTAGACTAACTCTGTCCCCCACAGGAAAATCTTTGGGCCTCTTGTACTCAGCAGCTAACGGCAAGCACTGCCTCTAAGACTGGTGTTCTCCAAGGACTAAGGAGAGGATTTGGGATTGCCTGCATAGCTTAAAAAAAAAGTCTCATTTTTGCTCATTTATCCATCCCAGATCTGTCTAATGGCATTTGATGACTAGTAGCTCATTAATTCATTTGTTAAGTTTCCTGCTAAAAATACAAACAGGTATGCCTCTTTAACAGGCTTCATAGTCCAGGATTAACAGGTTTCAGGTATATCCTAAAAATCTAGAGTTCCCAATTCCCTTTAATTGTCTTTTAAATTTTTCATACATTTTAACCTAAAGCAATAAGCCTTTTGCTATGACACAAGCTGTAAATCTGTTACAGATACCTACAGATTCCTGGAAAATTTCTGCTGTTGTATCAAAAATCAGGTCTGGTTAAAAAAAAAAACCCAACAACAACAAAAAAAACTAACAGTCTTTAGAACCTATTTTAACCCCAGGCAGTTTCAAGCATATTTTACAGGTCACTCCTGCTGCCTGGGCCAAGACCAACTTACAAAGCACTCCCCAGACAATGCCAACACTTGTACCAGCTCCTGGGACTTCACCATTGGTACCAACTCTCGTGAATTAAGGAGACCTGCCAACTAAAATCTGGTTTTGTCTGCTATTGTGTCCCATCCCATGGCTAGCTCCATTTATAAGGCCAATAATAACATTTTTTTCTCCTAGCCACCTGCCTTCTCATCTCCCTCAAAAAACAGCTGCCTGGGGTCTCTAGGATGACAGTAAACTGGATGCTGCTCCAGCCATACCTCTCGCTGAGCCTGAGCCCAACTCCCAGTTCCCCTCTCACCTGTCACCCTGTGCTGGCAAGAAGTAGCCAGACTTGAGCCAATGCCCCTATATCAAAAAAGCCTGGGTTGATTGATTGGAAATGAGACCCCAGCCCTCTAACACCCCTATATCCAAGGAGTCTGGGATGATTGGAAGCGTCACCCCAGCCCCTGGCCTGGGAGTCGCCTTGGTCCGGACTCCACCTCCAGAAAAGCCCGACAAACACTGACCCCTCCTCAGGGAGGGCCAGGACCACTCCACAGGCTATTTGGGCTACCACAAAGAAAAAGAACATGAGGTTTTCAGGTTTTGCATGGGTCCCCCTCTGTCTCTCCCCACCATGCTATCCTGACCACCCAGGAGTACTATAGTAAACATGGGTATCTTTGATTTGATCTAATTTGGTCTGATCAAAATTATTTACATCGGTGGGGAGGCTTGTCTTATGATTATTCCTAACAGGTATTTGTCCTAGAGGGACAAAGGACTGCCTCTGGATAGAGGAGACAGATGTAGCCCACAGGAAAATGGCAGTTTATAGAGTTAAAAGGGGAAACCCCATGTTAGGATGAGGTGGTTGATTATAACTAGGTGTGTTAATTAGGTGAACCAAAGAATGTCTTTGATAGCTGGATGTTGGTGGTCAGCCTCAGGAGAAAGGCTGCCTAGCTTTAGGAATGCGCTCTAAAGGTTTTTAGCAAGGCAGAGAGAGGGAGTGGGTGAGGCCTGCCAGAGCCCTGCCTGCCATGCTCAAGCTGGCCAGAGTCCCTTCACCATGGGTTCAGAATTTGAGACTACAACTGATTAGCCTAAAATACTGTGTAAATGTTGGTGATGATTATTTTGTAGACCTTTGTCATAGTTAGGGTTTCTATTGCTGTGAAGAGACACCATGACCACAACAGCTCTTATAAATGAAACCATTTCACTGGAGCTGGCTTACAGTTCAGAGGTTATCACCATGGCAGGAAGCATAGCCTTGTGCAGGCAGATGTGGTGCTGGAGGGGCAGCTGAAAGTTCTACATCTGGATCCACAGGCAGCAGGAAGGGAATGCCACAAAGGGTCTGGCTTGAGCGTATGAGACCTCAAAGTTTGTCTCCAGTGACACACTTCCTTCAACAAGGCCACACCTCCTAATAGTGCCACTCCCTATGGGCCTATGGGGGCCATTTTCATTCAAACCATGACAGTCTTTTAGGGGGAGAGGATAGAGTACTGGGATTGAACCCCGGGACTCACACATGCTAACAGGTGCTCTACCACTAAGGTACAGTTCCAACGCCTTCCGTTATCTTTTTATTGACCGTATAACTAATTTGTGGGACCGGCAAAATTTATCATTCAAATGTTTGACAACAATCAAATGATACATTGTTAAAATTAATTCTAAAGTGCGTATAATAAAAAAATTATCCTCAATTCAGTTTCAATCCCAGTTTTGGTTTTTTTGTTGTTGGTTTTTTTTTTTTTNTTTGAGACAGTTTCTCTGTGTGTAGCCCTAGCTGTCCTGGAGCTCACTGTTTAGACCAGGTTGACCATGAACTCACAGAGAACCGCCTGCCTCCCAAGTACTAGGATTAAAGCTGTGCGCCACCACCACCTGGCTCCCAGTTTCACTTTTTAAAGGCAAATATTTTCAATTATTTGGTTCTTCCTACTGGTATTTGTTTCTTTGTTTGCAAGTTCTGTGCTTATACAACTGTTTTGTCAATTATCAGTTTGGGATATTTTCTTCTGCCTCTGTTACAACAGCCAAAAATTTTGGTTTAAGACACCCCATGCCCCCCCATAAACACTTTCTCTTTTATTATCTTCACAGTATAATTATAGAACCATTTTCCTTATGTAATAGACAGGTAAAATAGACTTCTATGTCTCTGAGAGTCACTGACATTTCCACAGCTGGAAACAATAGGCATAAAGAACCCTCATAGCCTAAATAGAGATTCTTCACAATCCATGTAGGATTCTCAAATGAGATGGCTCCCAAGTGACTCTTCTAGTCAAGGCCACCAACCACCCCTAGTTCAGAAGAGAAGGCTGAGAATTTCCTGGGACTCTAGGAAGAAAGCAGTGACTTTGCTTTGGGCAGTGTTCTCCTCTCTTCTTTGAGTACTGGATGGGGGAAGACCGCCTCTCGCGTATCTTAGGCCAAATGAGTGTGTGCCCCAGGAACTCCCTAGAGACCAGTATGCCGCACTAGTGTTTGGGAGGACTCACATCTGGAAACCGGTAGTGCAGAAGATTTGGGTGGGGCAGGATTTCAAGCTGTGGTGGGAGAAGGAACAGAGTTTCCTGTGGATCGGAGCCTCTACAAGAAAGCTTTCACCGCAGGCACGCACTCATGCAAGCACGCACGCCCCGACAGTACGGTCCGGAAGGGTGAAAACTGTCTTCAACAAAGAGTGGACCACAAGCCAGGTCTGGTCAGTACCTACAACATCCCCAATCGCCAGGAAGGCCCTGTGAGTCAGCCTTGGTCATGTGATACCCTGAGAAGGCACTCATGGCAGATGATGCCATACAAGTCATGAGCTTGTAATGCCATATCTGCAAGCGTTCCATGTCTTCCCCGGTCCTGGGGAGTTACAGATGGCCCACAGCCGGGCGAGGGAGATGGAGTTTAAAGACATTCATTCACTCTGTGCCTAAGGTTGCCAGGCCTAACAAAGAGAGATGGTTCAGCCATTAAGAGTACTTGTTGCCACGCTGGGTTGTGGTGGCACACACGTTTAATCCCAGCACTCGGGAGGCAGAGACAGGGGGATCTCTGTGAATTCGAGGCCAGCCTGGTCTACATGTGAGTTCCAGGACAGGCTCCAAAGTTACAGTGAAACCTTGTCTCGAAAAACCAACCAACCAAAGAGTGTTTGCTGTTCTTCAGAGATCTTGAGTCCAGACCCACAGTGAGAGACTCAAAACTGCCTGTAATCCCAGCTCTAGGGAAATCAGCAACCTTTTCTGTTATCTGTAGGCACCTACATGTAGATGACATATGCACATGTGTACGGGCATACACAAACACACACTAACACATGTACACACTCAGATAAAAAAAAAATGTCTAAAAATTCCTGGATGCCTAGCTAACTTTGTATTTGAAATAATGAATGTTATTTTGGTGCGAGGATAATGTTGTCTGTTATTTAGGGCTGATTCCCCTCAAAGTATGTGTTCCTCTCTGGAATTTGCATCTAGCTGGGGACAGGCCGTATCTTATCTGACATCCCTACCCACACTTCTTGCCCATCACAAACTTGAAGCCATGTCAGCCCAAACGGTGGGCAAGGAGACACAGAAATTAGCTAAGAACTGGGTGTTATGACATCAGACTAAAATGGACTTTGGGTTCCCCAGGAGGTGGGGGGAGACTACTCATTAATAACACAAGAATACTTAGAAAGGCTATACAAACTGATGCTGTCTGTGGGGTGGAGGAACTGAGGTGATAGAGGGGTCTGTAGCTGGATCATTCCCAGTCCATTTTGTTCGCTGGCCGCTTACATTTAGAATATTAATATTACATAAATCTTGTGTGTGGCCAAGCCAGGCTGTGGATCAGATTGCATTTCTTATACAACTTTTAATTTTTCCCCTTTAACAAGCATCTAGTCTAAGCATTTTTCATGTTTAAAAGCCATTTGTGTTTCTTTTTCTGGGAACAGCTTATGCAGGCCCTCAGCTGGGTTCTTGAGTTGCCTCTTAGTCATTTAGGAAAGTTTCTTTCGATTCAGAAAACAAAACAACATGAAACTGAAAGACAGTTCTCATGGCGAATTGCAAACGGTGAGTGGCAGAGTGTTGGGGGGCATTTTGCTTCCCTTTTCAAATCTATTATATAGTCACGTATCTGTGCCTACATCTCTATATAGATAGGCTTGGATCACACCCCATTACTAGCCTCTTAGTCTCCCACAGAAACCCTTCTCCTCCAGTGAGAACCCCCCACACTTACGTTCATGTCTTCGTGGTCCACTGCATTTGATTAGAGTTGTCTTCATGAGCATGGCTAGGGAGTTATTGACTTGAACAAAGGCAATTTCCCAATGTCTATACCACTAAGGAATATGACTTCTCATCTCCTAGCAACCATTAACTGCCTGGGACTCCTTTGGAAGGCATGGGCCTTATGAGCCCCGTCCTCCTCCAGAGAGGGTCATTAACTTGCCCAGTCTTATGTCAGTAGGTAGCCACTGCTCCTGTGAGTTCACGGGTACAACAGCCATGACATGTCCAGAAGACTGTCCCACAGAAGGGTTTCTCATCGTTTGGCTACGTTCTTCTCATCCCCTTTACCTCGGTTTCCTTGAGCCTTGGATGAGGTAATTGTATACAAGGGGGTGCAGAAAGAAACTGCCAACATGACCGCTCCATGACACTGTGACAGAGAAAGGCAATCAGAGAAGAGTGGTTTGAAAGAAAATGGCCCCCAAACGGAGTGGCACTATTAGGAGGTGTGGCCTTGTTGGAGGAGGTGTGTCACTGTGGGGGTGGATCTGAGGTCTCTTTTGTTCAAACTTCCCTCAGTGTGATTGTCAACTTCCTGTTGCCTGCAAGATGTATGGGTCTCAGCTATTCTAACATCATGTTTGTCTGCATGCCGCCAGGCTCCCCATCATGATGATAATGGACTAAATCCCTGAAACTGTAAGCCACTCCAACTAAATTATAAGAGTTGTCATAGTCTGGTGTCTCTTTATAGCAATAAAAACCTTAACTAAGATAGCTAGATAGCTAGATAGATATTTGTCACAGGTGTGAGAAAGGAAGGGTGAGAGCTATGAGTTCATCTCTGTTGTAGGAGAAACATGAAGATTTGGGCTTTAAAGGTTATTGGATAAGTAGGTGAAAGACCACAGAACTAAAGAAAATAGTTCTCAGCATAAATACATAATCATTGCAGCTGTGATTTTAAAAAAGTAAAGAAAAAGGTTTGTGTTTGTTATTATTCTCTAGCTTTGCATATATATGCCATCACAGAGGACAGAGAGCCGGTCCCACCTGTGGTCTGGCGCCATCTCCTAAGAGCTTGGGAAGGGCATGTCTGTGCACTTCCTTCTATATTCCTGCGCTGGGCACACATGGATAAAGTCCAGAATTACACGGCATCATGTCTGTCTGGCATTTCTTTTTGTAACAAACACGTTAGGTGTTTACCCTTCCTGTGAATTCCCAACCCTAGATTTGGTTTTGTTTCGTTTTCTGTGGATTTTTTCCTATTTGTTTGTTTGTTTGCTTTCATTAGACAAGGTCTTACTAGGTTGCCCATGCTTTCCTCATAGGCAAGATAACCCTACTGCCTTGGTGAAGCCATTGCTTTTTTTAAAAAAAATAAAAAGTTTATCAGAGGTCTATTTGAGCCATTAAATGTGATCAGCTGGCTGTACTTTGTAATACCGACCCGCTGGAGCTGAGCTGTGCTACGTGTGAGGCAGGGAGCCATAGGAAAACTGACATTTACCAGCTAGAGGTCTTAGAAGTGACTCTGCTTTTCCAGCTTCCAAATCCCTCCATTGCCTGAAGGAAACTGCCTGGGAGCTCAACGGAGCTGCCCCCAAATACCCAACACTGAGTCAGCAATGTGACTGTCCCTTGGCGGGCATTTATATTCTTTCCTACAAGGCTTTGAATGCCTGCATTACAGAACATGGATTAATCTGTACACCGACCATATTTTTCTCTTAACTCCATCCTGTCACTGATCCAGAGAACCACACAGATGAGTTCGCATGCTGCGTGGGGGTAAAGGCAAGACACCTGAGCTGAGTTTTAAAACAGAGCTCTTGTAATAGGTCGCTTGTTTGTTTCCTGGCCACCTGGCAGCTCAGACCCGAAATAACCACACAGAAACTATATTATTTAAATCACTGCTTGGCCCATTAGCTCTAGCTTCTTAAGAGCTAACTCTTACATCATAATTTAACCCATCTCCATTAATCTGTGCATCACCACGAGGTCGTGACCTACCAGCGAAGTTTCAGCATGTCTGTCTCTGGGGGCAGCTCCACGGCTTCTCCCTGACTCCA
>LOEQ01000770.1:126292-139572 GCA_001685075.1 Bramus lutescens | reverse complement strand
TCAGCCTACAGGCCCATAGTATCCAGCAGACTTTTCCATGAAGCAGGAAATTTATTATATTTATTGTATTACAGTTTGTCAGTCACTTTCTTCTGTGTCCTGCAGAATGTCTGGCAGACTCTTTCATGAAGCGGGAACCCTGAAGGATGGTGTCACTTTTAGGCAAGTTCAGCAGTCATTTCTCTGTGAGTCCTGCATGTCCAGTTTACACAGCATCAAGCAGTCCAGACAAGAGAAGTGTCTTGCCCAAATGGCTAACAAACTCCATAAGGAGACTCTTTGATTCCCATCATCCTCTTGAAGTAATTGGTGCCACCAGGAGCAGATGTGTCTCAATGTCATGAAGAGTCCTAAGTTCTTAAAATTTTTAAATGCCATATTCTGTAGTCTTTGAAAGGTTTGAAGAATGCCTATCCACCTGAAATACATCTCTGTACATCCAGGAAATCTAACTAACATGACTACAAGCTTGACTATTATAGATGATTATCTATAACCTATATTTCTTAATTATACATTATATTTTTTAAATGAGCTGGACAAACACAATACCCTAATCAAGAGCAAAAATATACATATAACAAAATGGACCTTAACTTTGTATCAATAAAGCAAGATCCATACCAATGCAAATCTCTATACAGAGCCATCCAAGAAGCTGCCTTCCCAGTGAGCACAGGAGCAGAGCAGAACAAGAATGCAGGATGTTGCACGTGCTGAGGGTGACCTCGCTGAGACTGACCAGAAGTGGCGTTTCTGAGACATGCAAAGGCTTTTTCTTCTGGGGCCCTGGGATTCTGAGCAGCAGCCCCTCCTGCATGTTGTTTATCGTCAAGAAGTAAGTAAAGCAGACAGTGAGGCAGGAGAATCAGTCTGTCTCATTGCACTCCTAAACTGAATTTATAAATGAAAATAAGAAGAGAAGACCATCCCGGGCTCTTCTAAAAAATTATTGACAAGTGGGGGCTCGATTGGCAGCTAATCTGAAATGCAGTTCTTCAGTCTGTTATTCTCTAAAAGCATCTCCAAATCTGCATTTTAATATATTTGTTTGGGGAATGTTTAATTTCACACAAGAACAAAGGGATTCTTTGAAAGGAATTATGTGTGAAAATTAGTTGATTGCTTTTGCCACCACTTACAGGGAACTCCCATGCAGTGACAGTTGTCCGAACAGTGACGATGACCTTACACTATTCTCATTATTTCAGAGATGCCACAGAGACCCGACCCCAGCAGCCAGAAGGAGGAGAAACTAAACATTGCTGTGCTGCGTGTCATCAAAGCAGAATCCTAAGGTCATGAGCAAAATGAGAAGAAAACACGAATGTCCCACAGCCTGCGCCGTGATCGCTGCAGCTCTTTCCTGGTGAGGATAAACGTCTCAAGGACAAATGATCATGTGTAAAGGACAAAGCTAAGCATGAATCATACCTAACTTCCTGAGGAAAGTTAAGCCAAGACAGACGTGCGTGTGAGCTTTAAAGGGATATTTAATGCAACAGTTGACCTGAGACGGTTCGGTCTAAAGAGCTGGGCTCTATATCAACAACAGGAGCAGGAGGAAAGCCAGAAAAGGCCTGTGACATGGTGCCAGAGTGTCTCCTAAAACGTCTCGATTGCTGCTGCTGCTGCTGCTGTTGTTGTTGTTGAGACAGTCTCGCTGTGTAGTCTCAACTCCCTGCGCAGACCAGGCTGGCCTCTGCCCGAGTGCTAGGGTTAAAGGTGTGTGCCCGACACCCAACCACACTTTTTGTTATTGTTGTCTCAACACTGGGGATGGAACCCAGGGCCTTACATGTGGAAGGCAAGCTCTCCATCCTTAAGCTACAAGCCCAGTCCTATCTTTAACAATGGTGTTACATAAATTCAGGCCATCCAGTCTGTTTTTATCCACTAAGCCATCACTCCAGCCCCAGACTGCCTTCTCCCCATTGGTGCTGCTTCCAGCCTCAGGAAGCCCCTGCTGCAATGGGAAACGGACTCAGAACCATTCAACATGCTGCAAATAAGTGGTTGTGGTGTGCGCGCTTGACCCTAACAGGACAAGAGTATTCCCGTCAGATCCAAAGGAAACTCCAGTTCCCCCAACTCCAAAAGGCAGTCTGTATATTCAGAAATGAGTTCAAGCTAGACTCTATGATTTCTGACACTTAGATAAAAGCCAGCATTTCTCAGGAATTTGTGACACTGGTTCCCATCTGCCAAAAGGAGTCATTTCCTTTACTTCTGGCAGAAGGGACATCTGACCACCTGTGGTGCCTGTCAGCATGTCACACATGCTGGCCTCCAGGCTCCCTCAACGTCACAAGTACCTGTTATACACTTTAATGCCCACTAGTACCCTAGTCCTTCTCACCTCCTCCTCTGCCCTAAACTCCCTCCAGCTCCCGCACCTCCCTCCTTCAGCTCCTCATCCGTCTTATAACCCAGCTAGTCTCACTATTCTCTGCTCAACTGCTTTCACTATACTCATCAATCCATCCATCTATTATCTGTCTGTCTGTCTGTCTATACCTATCCATCTAGCTATCTACCATCTATCTGCCTACCTATCTATCATCTATTTATCTATCATGTATCTATATATCTCTAATATATCTACTATCTATGTAAGGATCATTTATCTGTCTGTCTGCCTGCCTATCTACCTATCTATCTATCATCTATCTATCTATCATCTACCTGTCTCATGTTCCTGACCTGAGTTCACAGTAAAAAACCACCTCACTACATCATCCAGGCTGGTCTTGAACTCATAATCCATTTGGCTCAGCCTCCTGAGTGCTCTGATTGCAGGCACACATGATACCACACCCAGACATAATCTTTGAGCTAAGGCTAGAGTGAGCATTAGCCAGAAGTACCAGCTTGAGTGTGTAGGGAGAGGAGGCAGCAGAAAGCTGCAGCCTGGTTCGAGGAGAGGTCCTAGGGAGGGACAATGAGAATTGGGAGCCCAGGATGCCTTGAAATGATTCTCACTCTCCAAAAGAATTCACAAGTGTCATTCATTAGACCTGCATTGAAAAAATGTGGTGTGACCTGAATATTAATTAAGCACCAGAGGAAAGAGACTCTTCTCCAGGTTGGGACGATCAGAACAGAGTGTCAGCTGCTTCCTATTAATTACTTATTTTCTGTATTGGCTCACTTCGCACTCATCACACGTCAAGCAGTGGTAAGAGTTCTATTAGGAAGCTCACAGAGTGCCCCAAATAGCCCGGGGATGTTACATAATGAATGAAGTTCATGCTCTTTCTATCTTCAGAGGCTTTTTGTTTCAGCAGGACTCACATCTTACCGATGACAGAGTAATTAGGATCAGAGTGTCTGCTTCGAGCTTCTAGAACAGTCTGTCCAGGTGATATTTCACAGCCTCTGTAGACTTTACTAAACACGATTCGCCTTTCTGCTGCTGCTGCCCAGGCCCAAGTGAGCAGAGACTCACATGCATTCCACCTAGAGCCCAAGGCCACGACCAAGGAAGGCATCCCTGCCTGAGACACCTGGAATATTCAGGAGGTGTGGGAGACTTCTTGTAGCCACAGAAGGCTGACATATGGAATTCTCCAAGTTGTCAGTCATAGCCAACTGTCCAGTTCTTTGTACATCCACATCTGGCTATAATGGTCTATGGATATCTAGCTGGAGGAAGTCCTTTGTGCTGGACACCAAACTGACCCAACTGTGGCTGATGACAAGCAAGACCTATGCAAATGAATGAATGAATGAAAGAATGCCTTCAAAACTGACAGAAAGGGAAAGTCAAGGATAGTGGCTAGCCGAGCTCAATGTAATTAGGACTATGACTGTCTTAGGCCAAGAATGTCAAAGGAAGGAGACAAACAAATGAAGATCCGCCTTGACTGTTGCCACTGGTAGGTCAACCGTGCTCCAGGGGAAGGCCACACATCCGTGTATGTACCGTGCTCCAGGGGAAGGCCACACATCCGTGTATGTACCGTGCTCCAGGGGAAGGCCACACATCCGTGTATGTACCGTGCTCCAGTGGAAGGCCACACATCCGTGTATGTATGCCCAGCACAGGTTAGACCTGATGAGTGAAAATAAGAATGGACACAAAATTGGGTAGGGAAGGGCCTGGGGTGGATCTGGCAGGAGCTGGGCGAGGGGTGAATATGCATAAAAACCACTGTGGGAAATCCTCAAAAAACTAACAAATACCTTTTAATTAAATAATAAGGCTGGGAAGCCAGGCATGGTGGTGCACACCTTTAATCCCAGCACTCAAGAAGCAGAGGCAGGAGAATCTTTGTGAATTCCAGAACAGCCAGGACTACATAGAGAGTGTGGATGTCACAGCTCTGGAAGGAAAGATATCCTGACTCATCCGGAAGTCAGGCCATATCTGAAGGGGTGTGGTGGGGGTGGTTTCCCAGATATAGCAATCCTGCTCCTCTCTGAGAGGGAGCAGGTACAGATGAGCTCGGGAACGCCCAGCAGAGCTACTGTTTCTTCTGCTCTGCGCCAGCCAAGATGTTACTTCTGCATACTCTGCTCAAGGGGAAGCCCCTGCAGAAGTGTAGCAATCTCCGCCGGCTCAGGCGAAAAGTTACATTTTCTGCTCAACTCCTAAGGGAGTTTCCCCACAGATGTAACTGTTTCTTCTGGGTTTTTTGTTTTTTCCTGCTCAGCCCCCCCTAAGGGAATGTCTCAGCAAAGGTCCTTCTGCTCTGCGCCAGCTAAAGATCTTCACTCAAAACTCTTCTATTTAGGAAGGAGTGCAGAAGAGTGGCTGCCTCTGATGTGGGAAATGACACCAGCAACTGAATTGGCAGGGGGACTTACATAGAGCTTCTTAGGGGCAGAGTTCTCCCAGGGAGATTTTCTGCTCAGGGATTGGTTAGTTTTCCTACTCAGGGATTGGTTGGTTTAGTTAGTCAGGGGCAGAGCTGGCCCTGATTTTAGGGCCCTTTTTAGCCATTTGGCTCTATTTTCAGGGCTAAGGTCTATTTTCTTTCACTGGCTCTGGTTCTAGGGACAAAGTGGGTTTCTTTGGCTCTGGTTTCATTTCCAGGCTGTGTTTCTTTGCTTCTGGGTTCAGGGCTAAAATGTTTCTTTCACTGGCTGGGTTTTCAGATCCAGAGCATGTTTCTTTCATTGGCTCTGGCCAGGTTCAGGGTCTGGTTGCTAGATTTTTGTGCTCAGGGACTGGTTGGTTTCCTGCTCAGGGACTGTTTAGTTTCCTTGCTCAGGGGCAGAGTTGACACTGGTTTCATGGCCAAACTGGCTTTTGTTCAGTTTTTTTTTTCCCTTTAGTTTTTTGGCCTTAGTTTTGGAGCCAGACCATATTTCTTTCACTGGCTCTGGTTCCAGGGCCAAAGTGTGTTTTTTTTTGGCTCTGGATTCAGAGTCAGGGTGTGTTTCTTAGGTTCTGGGTTCAGGGCTAAACTGTGTCTTTCACTTTCCGAAAACTGTCTTGGTTTTCAGATCCAGGGTGTGTTTCTTTCATTGCCTCAGGTTTCAGGGCCAGGGTGAATTTCTTTGGCTGGCCCTTTTACCCTACAGAGAGACTCTGTCGAATAAGGCTGGGAATGTAGTGTAGCTGGTAGACTGGTTGCCTAGCATGTGCAAAAACCTGGGTTTAAGGCCTCAAATCTCTTATGATGCGTGTGGTGCCACATACCTACAATCCCAGCACTCAAGAGAAGATAGGAAGATCAGAAACGCCAGGTTATCTTCTGCTATATAGTGATTTCTAGGTCAGCCTTGGCTACATGAAATCTTAAAAAAAAAAAAAAAGCAAACCCACCAAGGACTGTTTACTCAGAATTTTCAGGTTGGGTGTCTGAAGTAAGGAACGCTCTGGTGGTTCTACTGCACACCAGAGGGAAGCGACACTCTGCCCTTCTCTGGAGCCTGGAGCCCAGCTGTCTACAGAGCTTCCTAGAGCTCTGCTTCTGTTTCAGTGGTTGACCAGCCTCTAGGATGTCACCAGTATGTCCACTAACTGCCCTTGGTGCCTCATGATCCCATCTAGAGACCGGATCACTTTTAGCCATCCTGTCTCTTTAGATCCCCCTGCTCAGTGACGGTTTCTTAGAGTTCCTTTGTTCATCAGGACCTTAACGGTTTTGAAGATTCTTGCTGTGTGTCTAGTAAAATATTTCTCTACTTGGATTGATCTGGTATTTTGTTTGTGATTAGACTGGGGTTCTGGGTAGAGAGGAAACCCCAGAAGTCAGATAGCCTCCTCACAGCCAAGGCACAGACATCCGCATGGCACGTCATCACCGAAGCTACCCTTGATCATCAGGATTCTCCACTTTAAGATCTCTCTGTCCTCTGCTCTGATGCTGCATATTTTGGAAGCAAAAGCCATGACCAAAGGAGTAGCAAGAACTAAGCCTTGCTTCCTGCAGACTGGAGCATCTGTGCAAAGCATGCGGCATTTTGGGGATTCTGTGAGAGAGATGCAGCTTCTCTTTCCAGGGTGGCTGGGGGGGGGTAGTTATCCTTTGCCCTGGTTGTAATCCTCTGCTGTCTATGCCTTCGTCTGGCCATGGAGCACAGCACATGACTGCAGCTCTCCCTCATGTTCAGCACTTTAGATGCTCTAGGCTCCCACCCATCCCTGCCCTTGTGCAGGAACCAGCCAGTTTTGGAGTTCTTGCTGTTTTGAAAAAAGTTACTTATGTGTTCATCTGTGTTACATTGTGTGTAACACATGCATGCAGAAACCTATGGAGGCCAGAAAAGGGAGCTTGATCCATAGAACTGGAGTTACCTATGGTTTTGAACTTCCAGGTAGATGCAGGAATGGTAAGCGCTCTTAACTGCTGAGCCATCTCTAAGACCTGTAGTTTTACTTTGTCATCAGAACCACCAGCTCCCAAATAATGGCACAGAGACATCAATTATGAGAGCTTGTATAAATAAAAAGGAAAGGGTTTAACTCTAACACAGTAAAACTACATATAATAAGAACAATTATGAGGTAAGGATTACATCCACAATGTCCAGTCTATTTGTATTTGGCATATTCAGAGAAATTACTCTATTATCTACATTATCTTAATGAGTCCAAAGTTTATGCCTAAACCATTTTCTATCATAACTTGTATTACTAACCAAAATCTATCTTTTTAGACCTCAAAATTTCTTATTTTCCAAGATAAACAACTTAAACTTTTATCTCTCTCAACCTTATACATTTTATACCTCTTTTGTGAAATTATTTTCTGGATTTGCTAACAAGGAAAACTGTATAACTATGACTATCTAGTCATCAACCCTATCATAGACCTGATAAGGATATAATATTAACTGAGTAAACAGGAATTGCAGAGCAAACAACTTCCAAAGCTATAGAAACGGCAGAAACATCTGGCTGTCTGTACAGTCACCCAAGGTTCCTCTGCAATGTTGGGGCATCCATTTTCAATCTATAGGCCTAGAATATCTGACAGAGATTTTTGTGAAGCAGGAACTTTGAAGGATTCTCCTGTTTTGTCTTGAAAAAGTTCGGCAGCTGCCTCGCTTTGTGTTCTGCCTGTTCAATTTGAACAGCATACTGCCAGCAGTCAAGGCAAGGGCAGTTTCTTGCCCAGTGGCCAACTTTGTCATAAATGAAAGCAAACTCCACATGGTGGTTCTTTGATGCTAACTGTCAATTTTTGAAGTAGATTGGTGCTGCCAGGAGCAGACATATCTCACTGTCATATAAAGCCTTATGTTATTAAAGCATCTTAAATGCCATATTCTGTATGTCTCTGAAGTGTTTGAAGACCATCTGTATGTTTAAAATATATCTGTTTGACCTTGAAAACATATCTATGTGACTACAAGTTTCATTGTTATATATGCCTAGCTACTAATCTGTATTTTTTAATTATCCTGAGTAATTTATAGTAATAGCTCTCAAGTCTAGAAATTTACATTAGAATTGATCCACACAAGTACAATCAATACTTTAAACAAGAGTAGAAATATATGTACACTATAACAAAATAACCTTAAATTTGTGTAAATATATAGAAATCCATACCAATGTAAAATATTTAAGATTTGTAGTTTCTTTTTTTTGTTTAAAAGTAGATTTAATAATCTGCCCTTTGATTCTATCATTCCTATATACCCCTTTTTCTGTTCAGAAAGAGATCTTGAATCCAACCTGCTCTGCTTAGTTTTTTCCCTGACCATGACTGATAACAACTTGCAGTCAATCCCCCTAAACATCCATAACCCACCAAATAACCAAAGCCACCCACCCTACCTTTTGGGAATGTGGGTGCTGTGTTCTCTAGACTGCTTCCTGTTGTCTGGAGGTGACAGCCTCTTTAGGGGACCCTAAGAAAATTGGGATAATGATCAAGCCCTGGGAGAGCTAGACATGACATTTGCTGTCCAGTCTCTGTATAATGCAAAAGAAAGTGCAGGGCTTGTCTGACATCCTGGCTAGAATAGTCTGTGATGCTGGTGTTGTAATAGGCCGCTTATTGGTTCCCAAAATAACCACACAGAAACTGTATTATTTAAATCACTGCTCTAGCTTCTTATTGGCTAACACTTATATCTTAATTTAAGCCATGTCTAGTAATTTGTGTGTTGCCACATGGCTGTGGCTTACAGAATAAAGTGCCCAGTGTCTGTCTCTAGTGGGGCTCCATGGCTTCTCCTGACTCTGCCCTTCTTTCTCCCAGCAATCAGTTTAGTTTTCCCCACCTAGCTAAGTTCTGCCCTATCAACAGGCCAAGGCAGTTTCTTTATCCACTAATGGTGTTCACAGCATACAGAGGGGAATCCCACATCAGGCTGGGCCATTTTAGCTAGCAGCTTTGAAGTTGTCCTGGATGCAGAATTTTGAGAAACAGCAACAGGGTCATTCTAAGAAGCTGGGTCACCTGGGATACTTGTCTTCATTGGTGTCTGGTTCTTTTGTTCTGAAAACACAGACTTTTAAAGGTAACACACATACCTGCACTAGCACAAGCATGCAATGTGCTGTGTACAGAGATCAGCTAAAGGTGAGTTTCTGTTCTATGTTTGAGCAGGTAAAAGACATCTGTCAACTTATCACCAAATTGTCGTGAAGACTCTTGCCAACAAGATTTACTGTGTCTCATGTAGATAGATCAGCATATAAATCACCTGCCTTGTAGTCTTTCTTGTTTTTTTTTATTATTTATGTCTGTAGCTAATATTTTCAGGAGGTTTCCTCCAATCATATTTATTCTTTATCAATTTTGAAGAAATCCATTGCTTTTTGTTTCCTGTAGAAACACAGGCGTAACCTCTCCCCCAGCTCAGCGTGTGTCCTTCACTCACCAGCATTTAAAACTTGAAAGTCAACAAAGCAACATATAGGATCCAGGTGCCCTGTGTATTTCTCATCCTTATGTGACTGTTATTATTATTATTATTACTTTACTCTTTATTTAAAGACTTTTTCATTTTTAAACTATTTTTCTATGACTGCCTATAATGCTCCTGTTTTGTTTTTGTTTTTTATTTTATTTTATTTTGTTATTGTATTGTGCAGGGTGTTTTGCCTGCATTTATGTCTGTGTAACACTTGCACATCTGGTATGCATGGGGCCAGAAGAGGATGTTGGAGCCCCTGCTGCTGGAGTTACCTGTGCTTGCAAGCTGCCATGGCTGAGTCNNCCACCCCCACCCCATTTGTTTCACTTTGCTTTTTGAGACAAGGTATCGCTCTCTAGCCCTGGTTACCTAAGGTTGCTAAGTAGGCAATAATTTGGGGCAATGCACCTGCCTTGGCTTCTGCATGCTGAGATTAGAGTTGGCACAGCTGCCTGCTGCTCGCATTTCTTTTTTGAAACGTAAATTCCTGCCTTCTGTCCCCAGAGATTTAGATCCAATTTGTCTAGGAAGGACCCCAATAATATGGTTTTATTGTTGTTCTTAATAAAGTAAAATGGGGCTGGGAGTGTATCTTGAGATAGAGCCCTTGTCTAGCATGGGCTCTGAGTTCAAGTCCTCAGCCCTGAAAAACAACCATATCCAGTAATACATGCTTACGGTTATGAAGACTGATGAAAATCTGATTATCTTCCCCTCTTCCATCATCCACGTTCCAGGATCTGAAACCTGCTAATTCAAGACAGAAAAGACCATGGGGGTAGGAAACAGAAGCCTATGTGTTCACTCCCGAAGGGCAGTGTGGGCGATCAGTAAAGCAAACAAACAGGGCAGTATGGGGACATGCTGGAGAGGGAAGGATCTTCTCCCAGAAGGGGGGAGCTGCTACTTTAGTGCAGACAGGTCACTACACAGTCCCAGTCAGTGAAAGAACCCAAGAAGGGCAAGCTGGGGTGGGGTGGAGGAGCAATCTGTGGGGCTGATCCCTTCATACTCTTTAGAGTAAACAGGAAGTTAGGATGGATGGGAAACCGACTGTTCAGTGGTACAGAACTTACCTAGGATTGCAAAGCTGGATCACCATAACACACACACACACACACACACACACACACACACACACACACAGCTGGCAATATCGAGCTGTATATAATAGGGTAGTTTATATATTACTATGGAGTCAGTATGCTTTATCTGCTCCACTACCAGACCATCTGTCCTGCATCTTCCTTTCATGATGGCTGTGCACAGGAGAGCTGCATTAGAGGTTACAACATTATATACTTGCTTGAAAATGTCCTTAGGAAATCTAGTACCACAGATGAGGAACATATGCCAATAAAAAGAGAAAGAAGATGGGTGTATTGGCACACACCTTTAATCCCAGCACTCCAAAGGCAGAGGTAGGCAGATCTCTGTGAGTTTCAGGCCAGCTTAGTCTACAGAGAGAGCCCTAAGCCAGCCAAGATTGCATAGTGAAACCTTGTCTCAAAAAAGAAAAAGGAAAAACTAAGAAGTTGGTACCAGGGACTGGGGTATTGCTGTGATAGGTGTGATTCTGGGTTGGTTTGGAGGAAGGAGGTCTTTGGGGCCAGACTAGAAGTGCAGTTGAACACTTTAAGAGGGTGGGCCTTAATGGCCATTCTAGTAGGAGCATGGAAGACTGTGGTACTAGGATGACGTGAATTGTGGCGGCTCAAGAGGTTTCAGAGGAAAAGAATATTATGAATGGCCTAGACACTGCTCTTGTGATGTTTTGGTGAAGAAAGTGGCTGCTTTCTGTCCTTGCCTAAACAAATCTGCCTGAGGCTAAATTGAAGAGTTATAGAATAACAGCCTTGGCAGAGGAGATTGCAGAACTGCCCAGCACTGACTGTGTTGTGTGAGTATCAGTCTTATGCAGAGCTGTAATGAAAAGGAGATCGAACACCTTCTGGCTTTCAAAAAAGAAAAAAGAAGATAGTTAATTTTAAAAGTGAGGGGGTGGATAGGGTTAGATTAATCTGGACATCATTCCATCGGAGATGGAAATGTGGGCATATAGCTACCACCTTTTTTTTTGTAATGTGCAAAGGTGTTTGGCCACACGTATATCACACTATCCATGGCTGGTGCCCTTGAATGCCAGAAGAACAGAAGAAGGTGTTAGGTCCCCTGAGAACTGGAGTTACAGATGGTTGTGAGCTGCCATGTGGGTGCTGAAAACTGAACTCAGGTCCTCTGGAAGAGCAGCCAGTGCTCTTAACCAATGAGTCATCTCTCCAGCAACCCCAGCTGCCACCTTGATCTTGAAATTTCTGGGTGCCTGTTTGGTGGAGGTGGTGGTGATGGAGGTGATGGTGGAGGTGGTGGTGGTAGTGGTGGAGGTGGTGGTGGAAGTGGAGGCAGTGGTGGAGGTGGTGGTGATGGTGGTGGAGGTGTTGGTGTTGGTGTTGGTGGCGGAGGTGATGGTGGTGGTGGAGGTGGTGGTGATGGTGGTGGTGATGGTGGTGGTGGAAGTGGAGGTGGTGGTGGAGGTGGTGGTGGAGGTGTTGGTGTTGGTGGCGGAGGTGATGGTGGTGGTGGAGGTGGTGGTGGTGGTGATGGTGGTGGTGGTGGTGGTGGAGGTGATGGTGGTGGTAATGGCAGCAGTGGTGGAGGTGGTAGTGGAGAAGGCGGTGGAGGTAGTGGTGGTGGTGGAGGTGGTGGTGGTGGTTCTCACAAGCCCACACAGCGCCTGTGTGCATTCCCAAGACAGGCTTCTGAATAAGGCCCCAACAGAAGCTTCCAGGAGAGCTGGGGTGGAACCCTGTCTGCAGACAAGGAATGAAGATGACGGAATTGTAAGGAGCTGCAGGGTTAACCTGGTGCACTGTCGGGTCCTGTGGTTATAGCTAAGCTCCAGCCAGTTCCTCATGGCAAAATTTTAGAACAGATTTATAAAATGAGTCTTGATAGGTTTTATTCCCCCATGGTTTGAAGATAATTTGGGGACTAGATAGCTCTTTTAAGTGTCTGCCAGCAAATGACCTTAATGAGGATGATCCTGAGATTCATTTTCAAGTCATACTTTTTGTAAATGCTTTTGTATAAAATATTCAAGGCCACAGCTGACTTTGGGTCACTGGAGTGATTACATTTCTTCTAAATATTCAGTGCGTTTGCTCGGGTTTGGGTCACTTGGCACTCTGGGATGCTGTTTGTCACGCTCTAAAGACCTTGGCACTGACTGGAAAAGACGCAGCAGCCCTACAAATTTTCAGAATTAGTTCCTAATTAAATTTCCTCTGTTTTCCTTCTTTTGCTAGGTATCATATCCAAAGGTTTCACATTCCAAAGTGTGTGTGTGTGTGTGTGTGTGTGTAAGAACTTTAGTGTAAAAAGCCATCTTATTTTTAGACTGAAGTTAGTAGGAAAGACTGGGAGCACCAGGGTTGGGAACGCCTTGACTGTATTAGAGATGTTGAGTGCCTTCCTAAGCCCTCTAGTGATGCAGGACAACAAAGGCTGACCCCGGAGTACAAGCTGGACTGTTCAGCCACAGCCTGCCTGTCACATGGTCCCTGAAGGAGAACAGGCAATGCAGTCTACGGATCTCACTGCACACTTCCAGCTTTGTGCTGAAAGAGGCTGATTTTGGAGACAAGGATGTCAGCATTTATGCTGGCAAGTTCAGCTTCCCATAGCTGTGGTTTCCCAGAAAGACCTTACTTATTTATACAACAGTACACGATGCAACCGGAGGGCCCTTAAGCCGTGAATAGCTGTTTCATGATTCAGCTGCTTTTACACACACTGTGTGTGTGTGTGTGTGTGTGTGTGTGTCCACACACACATGAAAAGGGAGAGTTCTCTAACCCTGAGCTACCCTCCAGCTCTCATTCATGGATTTCTACTTTGCAGATCTGAAAAACTGGCCAGTCACATGGAATAGTGGGGATTTAATCTTGGGCTTACAG